>JNEV01000870.1:0-85022 GCA_000697495.1 Saksenaea oblongispora B3353 | reverse complement strand
TTATTTTTTTTTGTGGGATCTGAACAGCGCACGTCGGTCATAGTTCTTCTTGGCACTGAAATGAATCATCGTGTAATGACGGCTAATAGTTGTAGATAATGGTACTTTGCTAGTATTTTTGTACTGCACGTTTCATTGCCTATTCCTTGTTGATTTTATCCCTTACTTATTTTATCATTTTTGCGAGTCTCCGAAGATTGAAACTGATAGAGGGACTGTGCATTTCTTTGTACGGATGACATGTGCGACATATAATATTAGAGTTATCAGTGCCGTCTTTATTTGGTATTTAGTCAGCTACAGTTACAGGTTGGATTCCACTGTAACTAAAAGTGGCAACAGGTTGAACAGCAATCTTAGCGAAGACGTTAACATCGCCATCAATCTTCAACTGCATCATATTACCCTGTTCGTCAATGCCTTTGTTTTCTTCGACCCATTTCTCAACACTGGCTTTGACAAACAGTAGAAGTTTGGAAAATATCTCGTTATTTGCCTTGGAGTTGTAGAGAATTTCAAATCCAAGGTGGTTTTCGGCAAGGGCTTGTTTGATAATGGCTATTCATTGTTCATAGGTAGTCGTATGAATGGTTATGCGAAATTATTTTAAAATCACACATACATAAAATGTATACGTATATGCATTCGGTTTGGTCAAAGTATACTCAAATTGGAACGCATACACTGTTGTATTATCAGAATGTCAGTCCCCTCCTCCCAAAAAAAGGAAAAGGAGCATGATTGAGAAGTTTGTGTCACTAAGGAAAACATGATCCATATCGTGCCCGTTACGTAGAAGCGAACATAATGACCTTTGATTGCCAATTTTGTTCTGTATTACCGATGGCTGTAGGGTTCCATCTAGGCGAATACTCAGAAGTCTTGTTGATAAAAGACTATCTCCCAATTCAAAAGGCGACAAGGAACAATATAATATTGAGGTATTCCTAGCATTACAGGTAAACACGATTGTTCGGAACAATACCATTGTTCGATAGTAAACAGGTTTGAAAGGGAAGTGTACATTTAGTCCAGAGAAAGGCTTTTTAAAAGAGATAGTAAGTGACATGTACGCACTACAGGAAAAAATCTTAGGAAAATCTAAGCAAAATCTAAGAAAAATATAAACATCAGAATCTTGGAAAAATCCAAGAAGTTGACGAAGGTGAGGCCGAAGATGTGGTAGTAGCTCTCTGAGCCGCGCTTTATTTGTCTATAAATGAAAAAATTTGTCTTCTATCCTACTTTATATCTTTCTAAGCTAATATGCGTGTATAAATCAATTTTTTTTTCTTTTTTGGGGGTTTGTCCCATGAGCCGTCGGTACCATGGTAAGGGTTGGGTTACTACCACATCGGAGGCCGAACCTTCGTCAACTTCTTGGATTTTTCCTATATATCAATCAGATTTTCCCAGGAGCTTTCCAAGATTGTTCACATGCTGTTAGATTTTCTAATATCTTAGATTTTCCCAAGATTTTATTGCAGGTACTAAGTGGATACTTTCATAGTTTTACAAATAAGCACATCAGTTTCAAATCGTAGATAGCAAGGCGCCTTATTTAACTAATTAAATATACCAAGCACTGCTTTCAGCCCTTCTTCGTCTAACTGGTAAAGCCTTCAGTTTCTTTTCTAATGGCGTCATAGTCTTGATGGCCCCAGTTTTGCGTTTGATACTGCCACCGGCGGTATCTCCTCGTCTTCTTTCCTCACCTTCGTCTCCATCTTCATCTCGCTCTTCATCTTCGTTCTCATCTTCACTGTCCTCCTCTTCGCTAGGGGCTGTTGTCCCTCTGGCATGCCTTTCATCCTCCTTACTATGCATCTTAGTAAGCAACACTGTAAGTATCAGCCGCATACCTTTTATCATTGCTGCAATCATCTGCACTAGGTTGATCTTCATCAAGGTCATCTTCATTAAAGTTCCACCCGGTGAACTGTCCTTCAGGGTCTATATCACGAAAAAGATTAGCTAAACTTATGCTACAATACCATCATCATACCATGGCCTTTTGTGGACTTTTTTGTTTGGACCTTCCAAAATCTGTGCAGTAAAAGGCGCGCGGCCCAGTGGTCCTTGCACTTACCTAGTGGAACTTCAGGAGCTACGTTTCCCTCCAACAAAGCAAACGCATGTTTCTTGATGTGCCGTTGGACACGCACCCAAGGAGTATCGGTAACAGCGAACATAAACTTTGTTTGGTCCGCCACCGATTTTGTCAGATTCTTGACGTCAGTAACAAGAACCTCGACCTCCTTCTCGGTGAGAGCTGGCATTTCAAGGTGCGAATCCCTCTCCAGTTCCACCAGGGACCGCAACAAGCTGTCAGATAATTGGTGCTTCCGTTGTGCTATCACACCATCTTTTGAAACAGCTTCATACGTAGGATGTGGGATGCTCTTTTCCCATAGGGGGAAAGGAGAAGGGATCGTATAAGTCTGCGGAATATTCGCTACATTTTGCGTGGCAACTCCAGTGGCATGCGCGTTATCCTCCAGCAGGTCCTTGATACTGGCTTTCAGTTCTCTCACGTCCTTTTGGATTATTATCAGCTCTCAGTCAACTTTCTCCTGGTGCTCTCTCAGCGTCTTCATTAATCTGGCTTCCATCTGCTGAAGAGCTAAAACTATATCTTTTGGGGTAATTTGAGACATATCGGAAGTGTATGGTAAATTAAGTGAAAGAGATGCTAAGAAAAAATAATTTTCAGTACGTTGGAGAAATATTATTTAAAACCATCAAAACGACACGAACGAGGAGAAAGCATTACCACTGCCACCTTTTCGCCTGCTACGGAGAAAAAAACCACATCGGAGGGTGAGCGAACATCAACGGGGATTGTGATAGGTACGCCTCACAATCATCTAGTTGATGAGAGCGAGCCTGAAGATGTAGTTGGCTCCCAGCCCTGGGCATCAGGGTTTTTTGACCGTGACATGTTTTCTTTTTTATGCGAAAAGAATGTCGTATATACTTGCTTTTGGAAGGCTAAAGAGTACATTAGAAATTTTTTTAAATTAAACTTGATTCTGAGAATAAACAAGCCAATCAGGCGCGGCTTTGGGAAGCCTACCACATCTTCAAACTCGCTCTCATAAACTAAATGATTCATTTGTGTGCGAAACGTTTGAGAAAAAAGTGTAAATGATCATATGTGTAGTACATGCATCTTTGCTCAAATTGGAGGTGCATTTTAAGACCTGTGCCACCCCAACTTTATAGTTTTGTAATTTTTGATTTCGTGAACAGGGTACAATTGATATATTTATCCTCCACTGCTTTTGACCTCTCTGTTTTTCCATTTTGCGTTAGAGTACTCTCATCCTCACATCGCGTCCTTCCCTTATTCTCACAGATTTTAACGCTAAATTCATCTCCATTAAAGCATGTACATTCGTATACATTGTATCGTTGCATGGAAAAAAATATCTAGTTACTTGTTTGGTTTGAAGAACTAGTATTTGTCATTGATAGATGAGAAGTGAAAAGCAGGCTGTTGAACAACGAAAGAAAAGCGGCAGCAATGTAGAACCAAAAAAAAAAAGCTGTTAACGGAGATTAAAATAAAAATGAATAAAGGCAGTGGGAATTCTTTCTTGCCAGCAAAGTCTCACTGTCAGCTGCATTCTATAAGCAACCAAGGATGGGATTTATTATTCAAATGCATTACGAAGATGGAAGCACCAAAGAATTGATTCACCTGAAGTTACCAAAATGTGTATTGCCCTTGTATTGGAGCATTAAGGATAAACTTGGACTTTACGTTCCTCCAGAATATCACGAACGTAGAAATCAAGGAAAAAGCGATGGAATATAATACACATAATATAGTGGCAGACGGAATTTTTTTGCCAAAGATTTGTTTTCGTATTATTACGATAGGATAATTAAATTTCTTCTGTTGTTACTGTCGTATCCGATATCCTATTCATAATTAAACGTGCGTAGCTATCTAGCGTATAGCCAAGTTTAGTGCCCTGTATTCTGTTGTGTCTGAAAGAGGACTTTGAAATGACTTCTACAAGCACAGATCGACCGATTGTATCACCGCTTTTTTATACATGCTTTTCTCCGAGAGATTCATGATCCTCTACGGAGAAGACCGCATTAAGGAAAGTGAGTACACATTACATGAAAGAACAGTCTGTCTATTCTCAGTCTAGTCCGTCTAGACCAGCAACCATTCGAGTATAAAAGATCAGTTGTTTTCGTTGAATAAACATCGTCCTGATTCAGTCTCACTGATTCTCATCGTCCCTTGTTTTGTTTGATTTTTTGATATTTCAATCATCGTATTTTCTTTACAATGTAATCTTCCCTAGCCACAGTATAATGATAGCCATATTATACAATATGCGTAGAGTCAACGCTAGATGCATCAAGGGATAATACATAAAGAGCAGCACATGCGTACACAGAAATCTCATATAGATACTTTAGGGATATGAAACATAATGAAGCATCTCTTTCCAGTTTCAAAGAATTTACTTGGTCTGCGTAAACCTTTGATATCCCCATAACACACTCTTAAAACAACCTATCTGACACATGGTCATGGCATTACTTCTTCCAGTTCTTGTAGCAGCAGAATTAAACTAAACACATCATAGATGGATGGAGAGAGAAACGTACTACATTATGGCTGTCAAATGCTTTTCTTGTACTTTTGACTATCTCCATAGAACTTTCTGGTAAGGTATTCTGCGTAATTCTTACGACAGACTTCTGTCTCCGCGGAAAGTTATCAGGTCCCTCATAAAAGATTTTATAAATTCAAAGGTCTTTCCCCATAGAGTAATCGTCATTCCATTTACTGATCATGTATAGTGTTTCTACTGCCCAAATGAATTTTGCGTCCAACATTGGTCCGAGTTCATGCCAGTAAAAAAAAAAAAAAAACGACGTACATATGACATATGCTAATTTCTTACTTCGCTAAACTTTGCTATTCATGAATGCGAAATTTATTTAGAGCGGTGTAACATATTTTTCAAAACTCAGTATTTTACCTTTAAGCATGGTAGCTGTTTGTAAGCTTTGTTTAAAATGATATAAAGCTCGTTAAGTGTATATTGATACAATAGTGGTTTGGGTCTGTAACTTCAAGAAATTTGTAACTATTCCTGCTTATACAACATTATAAAAACTATACATAAAATTTTCACACTGTTTGTTTATAACTGCAACTCTACAATTTTGCATACAATTACATCAGTGCCTACTCTTTTCTTATCAGGTGGGATTTCTTGAGACTTCGTGTTTCAAACTCCTTTAAAAACGGAGATTTAAATCTGTCGAAACACCAGATTGCACCCTCCCCGTTTGCTTGGCTTCGTTCTTCTGCCGTAATTTCCGACTATGACCGACTTACAGCAACGAAATGGAATTAGCTCGGTTTGCAAATGCAGTATCGATCGTATTCTACAAAGAGAAGAAAGCTTTATTTTCATCACCGGTTCGCAAAAGCAATCAGACACACCTACCGGGAAATCCTATGTCACCTATAATATCCGTCTTGGCGTAGTTATCTGTTTTCCCCGATTTCCAATCATGTTGTCTAATGTGAAAGTCTGTTAGGATATTGAAACAAAACATAGGTACAGTGAATTTGAGTCTCTTCGCAAATCGCTTGTGAAGCTTCACCCTACGATGATTGTCCCGCCAATTCCAGAAAAACACTCTCTTGGTAAGATCGGCCTATGTCCAGACAATAATTGAGATTAAACTTTCAGCGTAGTGGATTATGCGGCACTTCAAACAAGAGTCAAGGACGATATTTCTATGATCGAAAAACGGAAGCGGATGCTTCAAACATTCTTAAATCGAGTAGCAAAACACCCTGAATTGGGCCGTGATCACGTATTTCACCGATTTCTAGAAAACAATTTACAATGGGTAATAGGCAATTATATGATAGAAAGCGCTAATTTATTTGCTTGTATCCATAGTCTGATGTGCTACATTCACCTCCATTATCGACTTTGCCAAAGAATCCTTTGCAAACACTCGCAAGTAAACAGCCTGATCTACCAGCTCAAAGCAATGTTCTTGCCAACCCACTGATCCCAATACCCACAACCGCATATACTCTTAAAAATCCTGATCCGCGCTTTGAAGAATCCGAAAAATTCACCTATCGCATTGCAAACTACATGAACAATAATCTTGATAAGAGTCAGCGAAAGGTTATTCGTCGTCTAGGAGGTAAGAAAAAAAGTAAACGAGAAAATAGCCCGTGCTGAAGGAGTAGATAGAGTTGGCTAATGACTATGCCGAGCTCGGTGCTGTATATAACGGATTCAGTTTGAATGAATCGGGTGCAGTTGCTACCGCAATCGAGAAGATTGGTCAAGCTGTTGATGCTTCGTATACCGAAACTGGACAAATGGTAATATATACCTACAAAAGAGTAGATGTTGATACAATATCACAGGTTACTTCATTGGAAGGCGAGTTTGCGGAACCGATTCAGGAACATGCACAATTTGCGCAAACCGTCAAGCAGGTCTTACGGTTCCGCCATCTCAAACACGCACAGGTCGAACTTATTGAAAATTCGCTCCAAAACAAAGAAGGAAATCTACAGTATCTTCTTCAAATGGAACAAGAGGCCCGACGATTGGAGGAAGCGATCAGGACGGAGAGAACGATAGGAAGCAATGCAGTTAATTTTGATGAGATCAATGCCGCTCTACACAATCAAGAAGAGGATGGTGCATATGCGACCTCTAGTATTCCAGCTAACCGCCGGCCCAAAACATGGGGAAATCCTATTCATATGATCAATGCCGTTAGCCACACATTGCAGGGAATCATTGACGTGGATCCTGAAGCGACACGACGTAACCAAATAGGAAAGACGAAGGATGCAAAGGACATGGTAAGATAAAGTAGATCATACATAAAATGTCTGACAGCCAACCTATCTGTAGCTTGAGAAGGCCCTCGAAGTGGCTCGCAAGGATCTCGAAGGTTTATCTGTAGATGTTCAGAAGGATTTGGATCGATTTCAAAGAGAAAAAATCAGGGATTTGCGCGACATGCTGATTGCTTATGCAAAGATTCATATTCGTTACTGTCAAAAGGTATAATGAGCCAACACCTTATTCATCGACTCATGTACATTGTTTTAGAATCTGGAATCTTGGCAAGAAGCGCGGGCAGATATTGAAAAGATACCTCTTTAGTTTTTTTCTTTGCGTAATTTTTTCTATGTTATATTATCAATTTTCTGTTGGACTACATGCTGATAGTGGCCTTTTCAAAATCTAGAGAACCTCATTCCAAAGCTTTCGAATTCGTTTTTCTTCTTCAAAGCGTTTCGTCACATAGTTGAATACATCTGTGGTGTAATGTTACGATAAGCATCGCCATCTTCCAAAACGTCACCCTTACCATCACTGTAATGTGCCTGCAGATCAACATCCGCAGGAAGGTTTTCATGTACTGTTGCTTCGTCTTTTGACAAGCATACCGTATTGAAGTAACTCAACGGTTTACTTCTATCCCAGCGTACGAGGGCAAGCCGATCCTGTGGACCGGAAATAACACTTTTTCCATGCCACATTTCCTCAAATATATAGGCAACATCGCGAGCATCTAGCGGACAGATCCTACCACAAAATGGATCAACTCGCCATTTTCTGCTTCATCTCTTACTTGTTTTTGTAATATTTTCCTTCACGTGCCATCAGATCGCGATGGACACGTTGGTACAAACCGTTACGAAGCTTAATGGGTAACGGATCAAAAGCAGGAAACTCGGCTAGTTTCAGGATGATATACGTAGCAATGGCCATGCCAAACATGCTTGGAAGTGTGCCTAATACTGGCAGAATTCGTGCACGAAACTCTGGCAATGCTGCAAAATCATCTGCCTCTGGTACACGTTCCGCATCTGCGGCCCACCATTCAATCCATGATGCAATATTGACCTGGTTGAAAACTTACCTAATGGTAGAAGTTTAACGTGATGAGGCTTCTCGGTAGAGTAAGCAACCGGCACTCCTCTATCGATATCCATCTTTTTCAATTTTCTTCTCACCGCACGTGCCAATGGATCCTCTACCAGTAAATCAGCACGCTTGTAATTACTCTACTCCAAGACTCACCGAATGTCTCACTGATATCTGCAATTTGAATTCTTGACGGATCAGCCTTGGCACCTGCACCCATAGAACTGATCACCGGTAACTTGCGGTCATAACAGTATTTGATCAGCTCCAGCTTTGTGTCGATGTTATCAATAGCATCGACAACGTAATCAGGATCCCCTTCACGGATATTCAACCTCTACGCGAGCTGCAGTGGTGGTCGCTTACCACTTATAAGTTCATCGGCAGTTTCAGCATTAAAAAGAGCAATACGACTGTCTATTTCACAGAAGGGCGCAATTTCTTTGAAATGTTTTTGGATAGCGGTGACCTTCGGTGTTCCAACGTCATCCAGCGTAGCTACCGCATGTCTGTTCAGGCTACTGAGCGTGACCTGGTCAAAATCAATAATACGAATATGCTGAACGCCCGAACGCAGTAGCATTAATGCTGCCCACGACCCAACACCACCGGCTCCAACGACGATCACAAATGAACGTCGGAGCTTCTTGACTCCCTTTACACCTAGAAACGCGACATTTCGGGCCAATTGCTCCTCTAACAGCGATTCATCAAATGCATTGATACCACGCTGAACAGTTCCAAGCGATGTCAAGTTCGTCTGCGAAGAATGAAGTGACGATACTTGATGCTTTAAGTCGCGTGCGCGACGTTTGCGTTGAGCAGCTTGAAAAGTTAGAATACTGGATGCTGTGAGTGCTGAAGCTGCAACTGCAGTGAGAGTGAGCTTTGTTGCATCCCCATGTTTATCGAAAAAATGTGTAACTGAATCTATGATTCCTCCCCCAAACGCCATTTTGACAGTTGCACCCGAAGAGAAACAAAAAACATATGGAGAATGACGTCGGAAAAAAACAAGCTGCAAAAATCACGGTCCGCTACTAACCCCGCCCACTTTCATCTACTAAAGTCTATAGAGAGTTTATTCTCGGTAGTTGTCTAGGGGTGAGATACTGATTGGAAAATTACGGCAATTTTAGTAGTTGTTGTATCAATCGTTAAGTGATATTCCCAGGAAATCCCTAAAGTGTGTGGTTCTTTCTACTTGCTGAACAGGTCTAACTAGATGGTGTAACGTAGCAGAAGGAACAGCTGACAACGAAGAGATTCTTGTTCTAATGGTCAAGATGCTGTGTGGAATAATATTCTTACCTGGATGAGATTTTCGTGTCTTAATGGCTGCTGTTGTCTATAGAAACTTCCAAAGTACTGGGGGTAGATGGGTAGGAGGCTACCGCCTGTTCCGCGAGGATAATCGTTAGACGCCTGAACTGGATTGCCTTTGCCCAAAGTTGGGTACGAATGAAGAGATAGCTGAGGCGTTATATTGATTTTGGACTACTCTGTGCTTTATCAACGAGGGTATATCTTATGTATATACAATGTGCAAGCCTATAAGACACTTTCAAGACTATGTTTGCTGCCTTGACTCGCAATTTTTGAGCAGCACTTTGGCAAGAGAACAATAAGATGATATTGTTTTTTTTTTCTTGAGTAGGTTTATTATTACATCACCAAATAATTTCCAGGCAACTGATTTAGCATCAAGCGTTACTGGCTGCAGACCTAAGTTGTACTTTCTATTTACCACAGAAAAGGATTGCGTTCCTGCCCTACCCAATGAGTTTTTGTTTTTGCTTATCCACATATTTTAGTGGGCTTGGCATATGCCGATAACCAACGGATACTTTTGTACACCTACAATATGCTATGCTGGTCAAATTGCGTGGCTATATCTTTTCTTATGAAAGGCGCTAGCTATCATACGATATTGCAACGCAGTTGTTTCCCAAGCTTACTGCAATAATACTGTTGAATGTTATCTTTCCAGTATATTTCTACCACTGATGGTCTAGTTGGTGTTCTCCCTTTCTTTCATATCCATGACATGGTCTGCCCAACTGTCAGAGATATATTTTCTATGCGCAAATTGCCCACATGACTTGCAGGGGCCAGCTTTCAGCAGGGCTGCTGTATCCTGCAGTCTGGAAACGTAGATCAATGAGAAAATAGATCGATTTCCGCGTGAAAAGTAATTGACGTGATATTAGATGATTATATCATATCTCTGTTTGGTGGCGCCAAAATTCCATATCATTGCAGAATGCTGTACAATTACATCCAATTAGCCTGTGAATCTGAAATCTGCGCAAACCATTGTGAACACTTTTCCCAGTGCATACATACTTTTCGCTGATGTACCTTCCGAAGAATCACCGGAATTACTGTGGATATTCCAAGCTAAATCCTGCGTTGTCATATAATTCTCAGTCTACACTACTTGCGGCGCCTGTTTTCTCCCATTACAAAGCCTTTTTCCCAGTGACTTTCACTACAGGAAAAGATCTTGAAAAAGTCTTGAGTTTTCTTCCTTTTGTAAGATTTTTCCAAGATTTTGTATAGAAAGTTCAAAGGTCTTAAGACAGTTGAGATGATTTCCCGTAGTGGTTATGATCAGATTCTCGTGCCGCGCGTAAAATTTTCAATTTCTTCAACGTGATAGAGCATTTGTTGACTCGATATATATGCACAAACGTCCTTTTTTGTGTCTAATACGATATCAGCTAGATGTTTCTATGTATGATCCAGCAAGACACCAAGAAGTTGAAGTTCAATTGCTACAGTGTTGGACCCGAGGCTTCCTTCAAACTCCAAAGAACGCGTCTCTTCATCTACATTATAGTTTTGATTTAACTTTGAGTATTCCAATATTCACATCAACAATTAAGCTGTTTTATTTACTGTACGTTGTTTTCGCTCGACAGATCAAAAGCCCTCTATATGCTGTAAAGTGTGCCGCCTATACAACGCTCTATCCATGAACATAATATCTTTATGTATTATATGAATAATTTATGTACTAGTGAAGTAAGTGTATTTCCTGTCATCTTTCTAACCTCTTTGTTCGATAATTCTACATCCAGGAACATACCTACGCGTGCAAACGAATGAGAAATTCTCGTTTGGTCCTCTGATCCACCCTGCCATTTCAACATCAGGCAGGGTTTAATCGTTAGTTCATCTAACAAAGGTTTATTTTCACGTAGCAAATACAGTCGTTGGTATCATCATCTAATCATCATCTAAATAAAATTCCCGCAATGAGCGTGCGCGTGGCTGCACACCCTGTCACTGTATCTTCTTTCAAGGATCATCCTCAGAGAATCTTTATTATATATACTTTTTTTTTTTTGCGCATTCAGGTTATAATTTTACATAAAGCTACATATCCCATTTCTTATTTCTCATAAAAAAAACGTGCGAACCACTGCCCCAGAGCAAAGCGAAGGTCGCAGCTGGTTATATTCTAAGAAGGTTGCAATGCACTGGAACATTTGGATGCGGTTAAACTGCTTGATGCACGCTTGGCATCTATAGAGAGGCATGGTTGGGTGCATCTTGCTATTTCCTTTGCGGCTTAGACGACCGACAACTTTGCATGCGGGGCATTTGAATTCTTTACGGTGTTCTAAAAGTGTTTGGGATACGGTTTCTAGTTGGTTATCCGCCCGGGGGCATGGTGCTGGATAGGAAGTGTATGCACAAGTGCATCGATAGTCGGTCTAGATCAATATAGCCATTCAACTGAACGGATCGCTTGATGTCACCTCGCCAATTGTAAAAAGTCTGGTTGGATGGCCTTGTGTAGGTACCACTTGCTCATGAGGGATCGAAGCCGCCTTCTAGACCTGCGTCCGCGAAGCCTCAGCCCGGAAGCACCCACAGCCATCCATTATTGACGTATTATAGACCTAGTATAGCTGTTGCCATGTAAACATGACTCAAGGGAATGACAATCCAAGAAAAAAAGTGCAGCAATAGAAAAAAAAAAGGGCTTACATGTAGGGAATGCAATACTGCAATGTGTCATAAGAGTATGCACAAGGCATTAATAGTTTGAGGCGGGCCAATGCTACAAAAAAACCCAGCTGGCGATTCGGCGATTCAATTGCCCCGCTTCCTTAAACCTATTGTCCCGTACACTTTAGTGAGCCTTGAATCCCAGTATACTGACTAACAACAATCAAAGTCTGCATTAGTTATATCCTACCATTCAAATGGAACAAGCTTGGTAATGCTTGTTTTTCAATTTTGGAATGGCTTGCATGTTTTTGGTTGACTTGTATTTGACACAGGGATACGGGTGCTTGGCTTGAAAGCCATTATCGAGACGACAATATAGTCAAAAACTTCTTCATTTCCGGAAAATATACTGCAGCGCAACGGGATCAAGCTGAAAAGGAGTTCATAAACGCGATCATTGCCTGCCGAGAAAAGACGATCGGTGACAACGATGAACTGTTTGATTGGGCCAACGCGATGATCGCGGATAGATTTCGAGTAAGCCTTCTTTTTTCTTTTTTCTTTTTGTTATTGATTTACCAGTATTGAGCGCGCGTAGCGAGATGCAGATATTTACTGTGTTATCTTCTAGTGCTTGGATAATATGACCGACTTCTGGGGAAATCTATCGCTTGGAGAACAGGTTGTGGACAGCGTGGCACATGCGGTGCGGAAGACGGCCATGGCAGTTGCTGAGCAGCGGGCCGGCCCCAATCTTAGAAAACGATCTGCGCCCCAATATTCCCCGAAGCCGGCGACGCGACGAAAGGTGGACAAGGACGGTGTGCGGTTGGCTGGGCTAGAGCCATCTCTGGGATCATTCGTCAAGGCTATTCACTACGGGAAAAGATCTTGGAAAAATCTTGAATTTTCTCCCTTTTGTAAGATTTCTTCAAGATTAATCCAAGATTTTGCATAGAAACTTCAGAGATCTTAAGGCAGTTAAGATGATTTCCCGTAGTGATTGTATCACTACTTCCAAAGAATGCACACGACAAATATGTAAAAAGGTAAAAACGAATAATGGTGCATAAATCGGATTTTTCGGACATGAATAAGTGATCGGTATACTAAACCAAAACGTATATACCTCTGTAGCCTAAGCGAAAACAGTATATTGGACATAACCGATATCTCAGATGGCGGTCCGATGGATAAATTGAGCGAGGCACAGCAGCGGGAAGCAATAAACAAGTTTAAGTTGGCGCAACGTGATCCAGGTGTGTCCGAATTTAAGGCAATGCAATATGTCAAGGTATCTGATATTCTTGTGGCTACGTGTGCATTTTTTTTTATATAAACATCTCTGAAAAATTACCTTATCGCTCATTTGTTGCTTTGTTGCTAGGATGCGCCGACAATGTGAAAAAGGCTGTGCGATCACTACATTCACATCTATGTAACAGTAAAGGATTAGATGCGATTGTCGCCGAAATATGTCTATTGATGTAAGTAACTCGAATGGAGTATAAATGATGCGTGAAGATGTAAATGTTAGGTTTGTTTATTTGCTTATTAAACTGGAACGGCACAAGCGGGACACGTCCATTTTTCACAAGGATAATCTGGAATCTCTCTCGGAGGGAGACTTTGTCGTCAAATTCTGGGGAGCCATTGTGGAAGAGCTTTTTCTCAGATCGCTGGTTCGGCCAAAATGGTGAGTGTGACAGATTACATATAGCTGGATGGAAGATAAAGATGTAAATATCAATCTATAATTTTCGACATAGGGTTGATACGGTACCGACGCAATTCAAGAAACGCCCTGTAACCCAAAAAGATGGCAAACCGAAGGTAGACCTGCGGTTAATTTGCATTGGATCAGAAAAAGAGCGAGATGCGTCGTTAGGAGAAGTTGGTCGCCGCGTCGTGTCATGGAAGTATTGGAGTGACAGAAGAAAGCTGGCTTTAGCGGCCAAGGAACAGCTGAACAACTTATCAAAAGCATACCACCTTGGCTCTGAGGAAGCAATGGAGTTGAAGATCTGTGCTATCCAATTCCTGGGTAAGCCCATATGAGTGGATATAGGTACGTTGAGTCCTACAATACGGTGGCGCTCAAAACATTGTACATAATAGGTATACAAGGGGAGTTATCGGTATTACAGTTGGTGGCGGATGATCTCTATGTCTTCCAGACGATATCAGAGTTTAAGCTGCCAATATCTCTCGAAACAATTGTGCATGACATGACAAAAATGATCTCAAGCTTTATCACTATGAAGGTATTGCGGAACGTTCTTGCTTTTTGGTCTCTAGCGCTTGTCTTGTTTTGCTGGTTTACGGTATTAATATTATCTCTGTCGTTTGCCATTCCAGAATCTGTGTCAAAATTTATGCAAGCTCTGCATCTATTACGATAAATAGCTTTCAAACTCGACGCAGAGCATGAGCGAAATGCGAACCAATAAAAAAAAAAAAAGCAACGAAGCAGCGTACGACGACTGACTGGATACGCGACACCAAACTTCCATCAGATAGCGAAAGCAGCGAGGAGTGATCTTCTTGCCATTTTTACTTCTACTTTCACGCTGTTTCCTCAACAAGATCCCCCTAGCCTTCCTCTTTCTCCCTGCACATTTACCCTGTTTGTACATATGCTGCGTGAAAACCAAGTATGATATAAAAAACACAACAACACGTTTCTGGTCCCAATTTCACTTTCACGCTATGCATCACGATCGAGGATTCGTTGTCGAAAACAATGACTTGGTCGAATTTTTCTGCTATACACCTACTGATATAGCATATGATAGCAGTGTATGGGCTACGGAGAGGCATCTTGCTAAACAGCAAGTGACCCGCTATAATTATTATAGAGGGAAATGTCGTTACGACCGCCAGCATGAGCAAATCTCCATGTGATGTAATCGCCCTGTGTCGCGCGCACGCTGACCGAATTAGACACGTTCTCGCAACCATTTACCAGCATTTCGGTGGGGTACCTATTGTCATTCTGCCGAAAATACATACACGCAAAGCTTGCCTCTATTCGCTTGATAAAAATCTGCTGCACTATCACGTACAGCAACGTCTTTAACAGCGCTCACTGTTGTTATCCAGTGGCACACTATGATATCAGCAACGATGGTGACACTTGAGCCACTGTTTTTTTTATTGCTTGCCAGGCTTGTGACACGTGGTATCATTTTATAATGACCAGCGGTACAATATTCGACAATAACGGTATCTTTATGACTGGCGAACACCAACCAGGATTAGAAGAGATCGGTATATGTTCTGTGGAGAATAGCTGCCTAACAACGGCATTGTTGAAACATCAGATCCAGGAATAACTATAACAAAAATAATGAACACTATCACTGCTCACCAATTGCGAGTACCTTATCTATTACTTGTCATCTATCATCTAAATAAAAAGATTTGGATGGAAAAATACGAAACAAAGCGACTGTCTGCTTTTACCGACACGAAGTGATTTGATTACTGGCGCAAACTTCATTCCCAGTAAGCGTGAACTTGTACTATTGGCTAGCGTAAAATAATTTTCAAGTGACGCAGTGCAAACCCGCGTACGCTACGGAAAAGTAGAAAGGCTTGACACTACCCACGCCCTTTTCTTAAATAGCTTCTGTTTCTCTCGTCTACACCAATTAGCTACTCATCTCGGTGCTAACAAAACCTCGGCGGGAAAAGACAGCATCAGCATACGACCCTCTAACTGTTTCTCCGTGGTACCATCTCGTCAATCGTACCTTATTTATAGCTCTTTCAATTCAATCCATCTCGCACTTAGCCAGCAATAATGAGTTACGGCAAACGAGACGAAGACACAGGTACCGTTTTCAGTTTCTGTTTCCTCCGTTTAAAGGGATGCGCGTTACAAATTTCAAGGACGGGAGCATGGATGGTTCATATGAACCTGTTTTTTGCTCCAAAGGCGCGCTAACAAATGTAACAATGAAGACTAATTCACGATTGCATTCCTAGGTGAAATTGGCCTATTTTACCATCTCGACAAAACAACCGTGTTGCAGGAAGCTCGCGTTTTCAACGATTCTCCTATCAATGCGAAAAAGTGCAGACTGCTGTTGACAAAAATTATTTATCTTCTTTACCTTGGCGAGCCGTTTGCGGTCAAGGAAGCGACTGATCTGTTTTTCAATGTGACGAAGCTTTTCTTGTCGAAAGATGTAAGGGAACTTTTACTAAAAGGTGGTGATTGCGGATTATTCACGGATCTTAGGCGTCTCTGCGACAAATGATGTACCTCGTAATCAAAGAGCTTTCTGGGACAGCTGAAAACGTGATTATGGTGACCCAGTCGCTTATCAAGGATACACAATCCAAACAAGAAACGATCTACCGCGCCAACGCGATCCGTGCTCTTTGCCTTATCACAGACGTAATTTTTCTTAAGAGATACAAGGGAGCAACTGTGTTAACGAGTATATTTTATATCACTTGATAGCCATCCATGATCCAGGGCATTGAACGTATTCTCAAAGCATCTATTGTGGACAAAACCCCAGCAGTGGCATCTGCAGCGCTCGTATCGTCCTATCACCTCTTCAACGTAGCCAAAGACATTGTTCGTCGGTGGTCAAATGAGGTGCAGGAAGCAGTATATGCCAAATCGAGCTCCGGCCTGGCCTCTGCTGCTAGCTACATGTCTGCATTTGGTGGATCTCAGAGCAGCTCACAGACCGTCATTTCTTCCAGCAACATTACACAATACCACGCACTCGGATTACTGTATCTGATCCGTCAACATGACAGAATGGCGGTGGCAAAACTTGTCCAGACATTTGGCACTACTCGCAGTGGAGGAATCCTTGGTGGTGGTGGAGGCAGTACGTTGAAGAACCCAGCAGCTGTCTGTTTGTTGATACGTTATGCATGCAAAGTGATGGAGGATGACCCTGGGTAAATTTGATGATATTAAGCATGATTGACGCTAAACATTGGTATGATACAGAGCTACACGTCGCATGTATGAACTTTTGGAAGGATTTTTGCGACATAAGAGTGATATGGTCAATCTTGAAGCTGCACGAGCTATCTGTGAAATGCCAGATGTGTCTTCCAAGGAGCTTTACCCTGCTATTTCAGGTACGTAGCTCAATTGCCACGTCGAATAACTTGCTTATTTTTTGATTACTGCAGTTCTTCAACTATTCTTGTCATCACCAAAACCTACCTTGCGATTTGCGGCAATTCGTATTCTTAACAAGCTTTCTCTTACAAAGCCTGCAGCTGTTTCGCCATGTAACTTGGATATGGAGAACCTGATTACGGATCAGAACCGCAGTGTGGCTACGTTTGCTATTACTACTCTTTTGAAGACGGGTAACGAGGCATCTATCGACCGTCTGATGAAGCAGATCTCTGGTTTTATGGGAGAAATCTCTGATGAATTCAAAGTCATTGTGGTCGAAGCTATCCGAACGCTCTGCCTCAAGTTCCCAACCAAACAGGCTGTTATGCTTTCCTTTTTGAGTGGCGTACTCCGCGATGAAGGAGGATACGACTTCAAGAAGGCCGTTGTGGAAGCCATGTTTGACATGGTCAAGTTCATTCCGGAAAGCAAGGATTCGGGTAAATGTGACCTGGTTGACTTATTCATTACTAATCAGTACTTGAAGCTCTCTCTTACTTGTGTGAGTTTATCGAAGATTGTGAGTTTACCAAGCTTTCGGTGAGAATCCTCCATGTGCTCGGTGCAGAGGGTCCCAAGACGGCAACACCTACAAAGTTCATTCGTTACATTTATAACCGTGTTATCCTCGAGAACTCTATTGTGCGTGCGGCGGCAGTAAGTGCACTGGCCAAGTTTGGTGTTAATGTGGACGATATCACTGTGAAGCAGAGTGTGAGAGTGCTACTTACCAGGTAAGAGATCAGAAAAGAAAGAGAGAAGTATTGGGCTAAATGCGGGTCGTACGTAAGATGTCTTGATGACACCGATGACGAAGTTCGTGACCGTGCTACTCTGTACCTTAAGCTTATGGAAGAAGAACCTAGCGCCAAGCGATTGTTGAAGGATGGTAGGATGGGCACATGGCACCAACGCCTAGCTTACAATCCACTGACCATTTTTTTTTAGATTCAACCTTCGCGCTCCCTACTTTAGAACGTCAACTCGTCGAGTATATCAACAACCCACTAGCCAACGACCAAGCATTCAATCTAGCTTCGGTGCCAGTGATCAGCAAAGCACAGGAAGAAGAGGAGCGACGCCGTAAGCAGCCAATGTACTGCTATCATAGCTCCTAATACTATTTGCTAGGCATCAAAACACAAGATATTGTGGCTACTCCACTTGTGGTGGCTAGCAATAATGTCACTGGCTCGCCCACGGCAACGGCAGCGCAGACTACACCAGCAAATGCCGTCTCCAGTCTTGATCAGCAAGCAATCTACGCTGAACAGTTGGCGGCTATTTCTGAATTCTCTAGTTTTGGTTCTCTTTTCAAGAGCTCTACGAAGCCTATTGAACTCACCGAAAGCGAGACAGAATATGTTGTGCATTGTGTCAAGCACGCATTTGCAAAGCATATCGTTTTCCAGTTCAACTGCACCAACACACTTAATGATCAGTTACTGGAGAATGTGGAGATGGTTATGCAACCTGAAGTGGATAATTGTGGTCTGATTAAGGTGGCTGAAATCCCCGCTGTCAAGTTGGAATACAATGTTCCAGGCGTGATTTATGTTGCATTTGAAAAGGAAGATGATGATGATTATCCTGTTGGTATGTTGATCATGCATTCATTTCACCTGTATAACACTCTGTTAGTTAACTTCACCAATACGCTCAAGTTTGAGGTCAAGGACTGTGATCCAACCACTGGAGAACCCGACCCTGAAGGCTACGAAGACGAGTACCAAGTGGAAGATGTGGAAGTCTTGACAAGTGATTACATCCGTTCAACCTACGTTTCGAATTTCACAGAAGAATGGGAAACGAACGCAGAAAATGAAGTGATTGAAACGTTCGCTCTGGATAAAGAAAAGGCACCAAGTCTTAAAGGTAAATATACTTGGTTAGGAGGAAGACTGCATCTGTAACTCATGTCGAATGTTTCGTTAGCTGCATGCACAGCGATTATTGATCTTGTTGGTATGCAAGCGCTGGAAGACAGTGCATTACCAAAGAGCAACAGTGTACACACCCTGCTATTGGCCGGCACATTTATCAACGGCGAGATGGTGTTAGCTCGATGCCGAATGACATTTAATAGCTCTTCAGGAGTCGCTTTTGAGCTGGCTGTCAGAAGCCAGAATGCAGATGTAGCTCAGATAGTGCTTTCAGCCATTGCTTAGAAACCCAAAATTAATAAAAAAAATTCACGTACAATGCCGGAAGTTGGATGGCCCCCAATGACGGACATGGCTTACTGGCATTTTGGCCATATCCATATTAGTTACTCCCCTTCAGAACGTTATTTTTCGGCAGGCAAGGCTTTTTCTCACACAACAGTCTGAAGCTGCAGATCATGAAGTAGGTGTTTGATCCGAATGCTTGGACTTATATATCGTTTTATCAGTTCTATAGCGTCACTCTACATACTTTTTTTTGACTGCAGATTGTGAGGAGCAACGTTGTAATTCTTTAGAAGTTATAAACAGGGCTACTAGTTTTGGAATAATCAAACGGTACGTATATATAGATACTTCCTATTTGTTCGTGTAACCCTTACTCATAGCCAGTCTGTTTCCATGACAGTGGCCGAGATTCGCTGAGTCTAATCAAGTTCAGTTTCCAGTACTGCATTTATAACGTGAATTTCGAATTGCGCATGTTATCAGGAATAAATGACGTGAAGACAGTTGTATTGTGTGCTTAGTGGCATCATGAGTCCACATCAATATTGTGTTTATAGTTACTCTATAGACGAGCATTGGTAGGGAAATATCGCATGGCTTGACGAATACCCAGGTCAGCCATAATTTCTTCGGAACCACCCAAGATAGCCTGTTCAAAAAGAAAAAAGTCAGGTGAGGTCGATATTTCCAGATTGGGCGAATAGAAAGTGACAGCATCACACTTACACCAAACTTGTATGTTCTCTGGAATGCTTCGACATTTCGTCCCATGGCGCCCTTGGTGATACCACGGCCACCAAAGATCTGGCATGCGTCATCGGCTACGTTATGTGCTACGCGTGTACATTGATACTTCAGTAATGCAATAGGTCCGGCCAATTTAACGGATTGTTCTTTGTACGACATGTTGCACATCTGGTAGGTGAGATTTTCCAGCCAGTTTTCGACAGCCTCAAGCTGGGATACCATGGTAGCCAGTTTATTTCGAATCACAGGTTGTTCGATCAAGCGCTTGCCAAAGACCTTACGTTGGTTGGCCCACTTGAAGCAGTCCTCGATGACGGAACGTGTGGCGCCGGTCATGGCACCACAAATGTACCAGCGCTCATGATTGAAGTTGTACATGATGACCTGGAAGCCCTGGCCCTCCTTTCCGAGGATGTTCTCTGCTGGCACCTTGACATTTTCAAAGGTGATATATGACGTACCAGCTGCTGGTGAATAGGAAGTCTTAATCGCCTTGGTCTCGATATTGTCGTCACGCTCGACAAAGAACATGGTGATGCCTTTTTCAGTTCGTGCAGCTACGGTGAAATAATCACAGAAAGTGCCGTTAGTAATCCACTTCTTGACACCGTTGATAATAAAGTGTTTGCCGTCTGGAGTGCGTTTAGCGGTGGTACGGATACGAGCAACATCAGACCCAGCATAAGGCTCTGTGATAGCCAAACAGATACGTTTCTGTCCCAAAAGAACCTCGGGAACAACCTAATAGTGCTTGCTTAATGTATGGGACGTAAAAGTTAGCTTTTCTACCTTTTCCTTCAGGTGTGGAGGTCCAAAATTGAAGATGGGAGGCAATCCGATACTGTATCCCGAAGAGATACCATCGGCAAAACCAGGTGTACCAATACGAGCAGTTTCTTGATGAGCAATTAGCTCGTGGAAGTAATCAAATTCGTTATGCTTGATACCGCCAGGAAGCTTGGGAACAGCCTTGAGCCAAGGGCCTGGACCAATTTGCGAAGCCAGCACACCTTCTTCGCCCAACTTGCGGTACAATTCAGCAGTAGGCGCTTTGCCAAGATCTTCAGCAAGCAATGCATCTGGCTTGATCTCATTATAAATTTCACGGAGTGCCTTACGGAAGCGGGTGTGGCTCTCACTAGGATTACACAAGAGAATGTCAGACTGGGTAGAAATATTATGCTCAGACTCACGTGAAGTAAGGACTCTTAAATCCTTGCCAGTAGCTTGGTTCACCAAAGGGAACTTTGGAAAAGTCGCCGGGTTTGGCGACTGCAATTTGGGGCTTCTCATCCGCAATGTTACCAATATGCAATCTGGGAGCATACTTGATCAAGACCTCCTGACGATGCAGACCATAAAAGTCCTCTGATATAAAGGTTATAAATTGGGATATTATGTATTATAACGTATTTTACCTGTTACATCCTGACCACCAAACTCCAGTAGAAGCTGTGTACCACCAGGGTGGAGGTCAGCAAATTTGGTAACGTCATAAACTTGGGAGTCAATGATGATCCAGCATTCTTTCTCAGAATTTTTCTTTGCCACTTCTTCTCTGGTGAATGTTTTTAATTCAGGCATTTATTTAGAGTGGGGGGGAGAGAGGAGTTGGTGTGAGAAGTAAAAAAAAAAAAAAATGGCGTGGAAATTAAAGAGCTTCAAAAAGTGTGGAGTAATGACATGTGAAAATCTGCAGACGCTGTGTCAGCACCATGCGTTTAAAATGCCGCAAGAACGAATGACAGTATGGGGAAAAGTTAACGTTTACTGTACAAATGGTTTTGCCGTAACCGGCTCGCGTTCAACTTGTCATCACTAAAACGACTAGGGATATCGTGTCGACTTGGTAAATTTTGTAGATGGTCTTGTCGCAGTTTGTCGATTCACTTTGTTACTGATTACTCTTAAGGCGTTTTTCATTTGAGTAAGTATATTAGGCCATGGTTCGTTCACTGCACCAGGGAATGTAAAGAAGATGTAATCATAACCTTAAACCTGTGATTAAATATCCATAATAAGAACAGTCCCATTCGTTACCTTTGGGGGCTAAGGTTGGAAACAGCAGACGTGTCGCTGCTTTTAAACGTCGTTCTGCTCTATTCCGGACAACAGCAGATTTCCCAACCTTTTTTTTTCCCGTAATAAAGGTTACTCGATATTCTTCTGCTGTAGGTGGAAGTGATGCTGGTCGTGATCTCCATGGAAATGCTTTGACGCTGAATGTTTCGGTCGTGTTGCTTAATCGTGATTGCTTCCCAAACACAATCTGGATTTCGTCGCTACTTAATGCATAAACTTTGGATGTGCGTTTCTGCGCCGTATCGCGGAATGTAGCAAATGCCCGTCGCAGAGGAATGTGCAGCATGGTGAACGAAAGGATTCGACTTGGGACAGCACAAGGAAGTCACGGTTGTCGATCATCAACCTGCCTTTGAACAATTTTTCACACTGAAGCGAACCCCCGCACCCAACCTTCTTTTATGTAATCATCTCTTTTCTTTTTCTTCTTCCTTTTTTTTTTCTAGTGAGACTGACCTAGAATGAATACATTGAGTTTTTAGTGGCAAGACTCGTAGAGTGCATCAGATTTGGGATATAGGCACAGAAAGACGGAATAGAGTCAACGTGCTTCACCAAATCGCTATTGTTAATAGGTTTGTCTGTGTCTTACCTAATTATTGCGCAAGGTTCATCAATGAGAAGAATAAACTTGTATGCTGATGAGAGAGTCCCTTTGATCTTCATCCATACAATCTTCTTTAATAGAACAATTGAAAATGGCTACATAGAATATGGTAGACCTTCATATGCCATTTGTCCAGCACATGAAAATAATATTTTTAAATTTCCTCACCATATCGATGAATATATGAAACGTTTACTAATCCGATATACATTATGCACTACGAAAAGGATTTTCAAACCCGAGATTACCCCGAGACTTTTTATGAGTTTCTCCAAGATCATTTTTCGCAGTGATTTATTCTCTCTAAGACTCAAACATTAACCCAATTCCTGCTTATCTCAATAATTCCGAACAGTACAGCAAGCCATCAAACTCACTCGTCAGCTGCTGATCACTTTTACGCGGTCATTGCTGCACGTTATTCGCATAGAGATGGACTTATTTTTTCTTCTCAATGCAGACCATCCTATTTCTACAATATATAACGTGCTATTAATCCTCTCTCAATACATGAAGAATTTCAGTGATAACATGTATTAGCCTCAGCAGAGCGAGCTTGTGAGTCATGATACGTTAGCATGTTAAAAGAAAAGTTACCTTTTTCCCTTCAACTATGATCGGTAATACTAATACAGTCTAATTCCCTCCACTACACTCTCTTGCTTTAATTTTGCTTATTCTCATGAACAAAACGTGTACTGGTGAGAGAGCACCCATTTAGTATTCTTCTGTATAACGTATATACACTCCCACTAAAAAAGTCACCGGGTTTTCGCTAGTGCTGGTATTGTCTCTGAAGCACAACTTACAGTTACTGAGAAGTAATTCCTTCAGTTCGAAGGCAGCCACCAGAGCATCTAGACACACACACACATACATACATACACAGTTAGCTTTAAACTCCTGAACCATATATTATTTACCCTTGATGGGTGTCTGGGGTAAAAAAAGTAGTCAGCTTTGAAGCGGCTGAGTTGTCAAATGGTGGCAACGTTTTGCCAGAAATAAGCCTCGATACCCCAGCTAGTGCAATACATAACGCAGCAAGAGCGTCCCGGTTTTGCGTAGCATGTCCCATTTGGTAAAGGGGGCTGACATTATTCATACATATAGATGAACCACCGACAGTAACGGATTTCCTTTGTCCATTAACCATCTTCGTCGACTTTGGTCGAATAACAGGGTTAAAGTAGAAGGCACATGTTTGCGAGCTGCGGTACTCGTTGGTCATGCCTACAGTTGCGTATCGCCGATGTCGCTGTCGTAATTTGGTACCTCCTCGTTTACTATGCCCTTTGATTCGACTTCCCACACATGCTCCCTGATTGCCTATACACATGACAGGAACGCATTTCTTTTCTCTCGACGCCCCTTGGATAAACTTTCTTTCCTTCGCTGAAATTCGATCGTAGATACGCTGATTTTCTAGTTCTTGAGTGCGCCTTTCTTTTTGTGCACGAGGAGAATGATAAAACGACCGGAGCGTCTTACAACTTTAACGGGCAATCTACCATACGTTTCAGCATTCCCTAAATCCAAAGAAAGAAACGTACCTTCTGGCAATGTGCTACTTGCTCTGGCGTTTGCGCTGTTTTCAATGAATTATTTACAAGCAGCTCCTATGCTTCAAGTACATCTTTACGTTTTGACTATAAAATGGTTAACATTGTCAATACAATCAATGAGCTAGCTACCTTTTTTTGTTCACGTAGTGCGCTGAGCCAATTCTTCATGGACCATTCATCCAATTGTGTCGCACAGATCATGTGTGCTTTTGGCATCTGCAACAGCTATTCATTGTAGCTATTCTCCGTTGCCACTACCTTGTCTGAAGGTACGTTGCCCGATAACACTTGAAACTTGTTGTAAAGGTCAATATGAAAGTTGTACCTCTCTTCCGTTAGGGGCACTGAAGCTGCTATTAAAGCCAGAAGGGGACTTACAAGCTACTAATGAATATTCATAATGAAATCATAAATATATTCTTCGATATCTCCTATATCTATGTTCGTTTTGTTGATAGTCTCTTTGCAGTTTCGCATGATCTAGTGATGATCAAACTTTTGAAGATCTTTTATTCTGAAATTAAAAAAATTAAAATTTGTCCGGTGACTTTTTCGGGGGGGAGTGTATTTGCTTATTTCAATTTGACGCTTCAGACATAATATATTTAGATAAGGAAATAAAACCATGATAAGCACATTCAATGATACTTCAAAGGCAATTGTATTACTTAGCACAGTGTAATTCTCGTGCATGGACAGCTACGAATGGAAAAATGTTGTCAGTATAATGGTTGATACAATGCAAATGTAATCACTTACAGACACAGTATCCCAAACCAGGGCATAAAACTCCGTTAGGAGGTGCTAGTGTTCTCCTGGGGTGAGGAAAAAAGACCTTGTAATTGTCTGTGCAGAATAAAGTTTGTAGGAGATGACCATTGAAAGGACAGCGCGTTGACAAAGAAAGAAATCTCGGAAGAAAAGAAATAGGGGCGAATGGTTTTGTAAATGTTTATGCAGAACGAAGTCAGTATGAGAGGATCGTTGAAAGAACAGTGTACTTACAAAGAAAGAAAACAATAAGCGAAACGTAGAAAAACAAACACATCGCGGCTAGTCTGTTTTATAAAAAGACTTACCTGAAACATAGCCATGAAATCACGTTTTTCTTATTCTCAAGATCTCTTTCTGTATACAAGTATCGTTCCATTTACTGAGTTCTTTATGATTTTCAAATAAATTTTGCGTCTATTAGACGACTGGATTCATGTAAGTAAAAAAAATAAAAAACCTATGTCATATATTAATTTCTTTAGTAGTGCAAACTAGGCTCTTCAAAAGACGTTCAAAAACCGATAATATCGGTGTTTGCATATCTGCCGTCCCATTTTGTTATCCCGTCAGGTACGCAAGGACCACCTCTTTCGCGGGGATTGTAACACCTTACGCAGTTCCGCTGGTTTTCACAAGACTGAGCAGCTGAACTCCGCTCTTTTTTTTTTTTTTTTTTTACATGCTTGCTTCCTAGATTCCTTTAGTTGTCCTGTTTCGTGCTTTCCAATGTCGTCGTCCTCACTTGCATACCAGCTTCGCCAACAGCAAGTAAAAGACGGAAAGGAGGTGACATCTACAATCTGTCTTCCTTCTCCGCCTAGCTCATCTTGCGGGGGTGAGACTACATTGCGAAGGGAGGGCATAGGAGCCGGGATGGCAGAACACGAAGAAGACGTTGTAGCTGTATTCAGCACGTCCAACTGCTACGATAGACAGGAAGACTTGTTGTTGAATTCGGACAGAGATTCCCTGCCATTACCTACTCATTTTAGTGCACAGACCCTTCAACATTATTCCACTTCACTCCCCGAGAACTATACCATCGATCATTCATCACCCATTCCTATCCATTCATTGCGTAAACCTTCACAATCTCCGTCTATTCGTTATCCCGTTTCCACCACGACAGCTGCCTTTACAGGTGGGATTACCATCCGCCACGGTAAATCATTTGATATCAACAAACGAAAGAATCATAGCCTGTCTGAATCGCCTGTACATCGTTGCGAAGACTGTGGAAAGCAATATAAACACCCTAACTGTCTGGTGAAACACCGTTGGGAGCATTCGGAAGAATGGGAGTTAACGAGCAAATTCCTGTTGACAAAACATCAGCAAGTACAAATGCTAGAGGCTGCTGCCATTCTCGTTAGCATGGATACTAAACGTGCTGAACAGCAGCAAAAACGACAAGAACAAGGTGCTCGCAGTGATTATGGTTTTATGCCTACAGATGAGGGCGAAAACGATACCAATGAGGATGAGGATGTTGATCTATCCCAGCAAGAAGAGGATGATGCTTCATCATTGGTGTTTATGTCCACTGATGATTCATCGCCAACGATACTACCAGATTCATTCCCTGAAGATACCTGAAACAGCACACATACATATATATATACACATTCGTATACGCGCGATCATCACTTTTCCTTACGATCCGCTTAAGAGGCTCGCGGTGAATAGATTAATTCAGCGATTCTCTTAAAAGTCTGCCTTTTCTTTTACTACTCGCTTTTCCTGCTTCCCCCAACCCCCCTTGTACAGTAGTCTCAGTGTTTTTGTTTTATTTTATAATCGAAGAAATAGCGGCCGCGGCGATGATACAGTCAGGCCAAATTCGAATTTAATTCGTCACATGTTGACATCTACTTCACAATCTTAGAAGAACTGGAAATATCATACATTACACTCTCGTCGTCCTACGTTACAAGCATCCAACAAGAAAACGTCTTCACAAGATACTACTAAAACGGAAGCTGCAAAATTTTATCCTTCTAAACTGACTGTAACGCAAAGTTATTTGAAAGATTTTGAAATTAGCGAATATTTCTCTAATGATCTTCTGTTTCATCCAAAAATACGAAAGAAAACTACTTCTGCAAAGACTAGGTTTTTAATACAGTAGTTAAGGAGAGACATATTTAATATTTTCCTGAAACAAGGAAACATATTGATGGGCCTAGCTCTAGCCCCTCGACCCAGGTAGCAATAGTTTCGTTTATCCATCTTAATTATACAATAGCACACCAATACCCTTTCCATAGAATTTAGAATCGAAAAAAACTTGGTCAAAAGTTAACATTATTAATAAAAAAAAGTGAAGGAAAAAAAAGAAAAAAGACTGATCATGTTAATGCGGAGCTGGATACAGATCATCCTGACATGATATTGCATACATTTAAACTATCATGTATTCAATATTCAATATCATGAGAATAAGATAACTAGCTAATCATTTTAAGCCGAAATATTCAAAGGCGATAGATGAAGCTTTCATTTTGCTGATCTGTCAAATCGAGGTGCACGTCATTCGGTTCGGGTAGCGGATTTGCCAGCCGCCTTTTGTTCACACGCGCCATCGACTGTCGCACTATGAGCAAGCATATGATAATGACAACGTTGGCTATTGCATATCCAACCATGCCACCAATATAGCGAGGCGCTTGATCTGCAATCATCATCTGAGGGCCTATAAAATTCCCCACCGTATAAAATACCATGTTTACACCGTAGTAAAACACTTTCTTTGTGTAACCAGACACGTTGTTTGACACAACCGTTAGTGCAAGCGAGTATGTGGAAGTGATTGCCGCTGATAAGCTGTTAGTACCCCCCAAACTTTCTGCATGAATGACTTACAGCAGAGATAATACGCTAAGAGCAAGATATTTTCACGAGGAAGAGTTGCAGCAAGGATCAAACCAATCAGAGAAATCGCTGTGATGATGATAGCAGATAATATCAACTGATTAGTTTTCCGATCAATGACGATTCCAAGTATAACAAATATCGCTGCACTGACGCCACTAGGTATGGATAACAATATAGAATCCAACCTCTAAAAATGATTAGTGTTTAAGTCCTGCATTTATTATTTCCACTTACCGAATATCCGATATTATGTTTGAGCTGAGTGCTGAACAGGATAAGGCCTCCATTCTGAAGATGGATACACATAGTTACAATAGACATACACCATAGTCGCACTTCCTTGACTGCTTCCCAAATCTGGTTATACTTTATCGTTTTGTTTCGTATAACCGCATTGTCCTGCGTTCTTTGTTCAACAATGATTTTTTCTTCACTTGTTAAGCGAAGTAATGGCGAATGTGGATCATCCACTAGGAAGAAGAACACAACAGCACCACCTATTACTGTAAATGCTCCCCAGATAATATAAGCCCTGGCAAACGGTGAAGAAGGCTGAGCGACCATGACGTTACACATGAATTCTAATTTACCATTTCCAAGGTGCGAGGCCAACGGTACCATTCATATGTCCAATACCATAAGATATAAAACCACCAACAATAACGCTCACGCAATTGCTTAAAAAGATGAATCCGTTGCAGGCGGATTGCTCCGAGCGCCGATACAACGTGCTTAAAATCAGAAGCACGCATGGGTATGTCCCAGCTTCAAATAGCCCGAGAATCACGCGGAGTATGGCAAGCTGGGCAAAATTGTAGCATGCTGCAGTAAACCCTACACTGATCCCCCATAGTATCAAAAGTATGCCTAGGTAACGTCCGACAGGCAAGCGCCGAATAAGGTAATTGTTTGGCAACTATGAAACGTACATGTTATTTGTTAGTACATATGTATCTTTCTCCGTTGTCGCCGCCCCCCTTCTTTTCATCTTTTTTTTCTCTTTTACCTGGTAGGTAAGGTAACCAAGATAGAAGACGGAACCAAGCCAGCTAAATTGGGACCCTGTCAGATGGGCATCTTGCATAATCCCTAACAGCGCTACGGTTCCCAGCAATGACTTATCGACATACTAAGGAATTTGTTTTATTAGTTAACTATGTACGTGTCCAGCAGTCGCACCTGTATAAAGAAGATCAAGAACACGGAAGGTAAAACTGTGAAGTTAAGCTTTCGCAGAAACGCCTTTTCTGCTTGACTTTTTTGGAATTGCTTCTCATCCTCAACAGAAACGGATTCACTGTTATTCTTACTGCCGATCAGTTCTCCGGAATCTTTGTAGTCTGACATATTGGTCATGTTGGAGAGAAATCGGAATTCGGTGGAAAAATGGATAAAGAAACGCCTAACCAGTATAAACTTTTTTTCTTTAAAAAGGAGACACAATTTATATGCGTAACGTTATCCAAAAGTGGCTTCTTTGCATTAAACGATAGATCACAAGGTTTTATCATCTTACGCCTGAATCATTTTTCTTGGTATTGATGATGCTGCAGTGTTCTGTCTAATTCAATACATATGCCTCAAAAACTTTTTTTACGCTTCATTCAAGCGCTACATGGCCGGTTTATCGGTACACTGTCACTGCATAATATCCTCAATCGGGCATATTAACGGTAAAGATTGTAAGCGCTTGTGTGAGTAGCTCTGTAAATTATGAAATCAGAAAAAGGAAAAGAAGGCGGAATCGATCATTTATCCGTGTTAATGACCCTCTTAAGGGTTTCCTATCTTTGCTATCAATAACTGTCATTTAAACCGACTTCAAAAAAATTACTTTAACTAACATATCCCTTTTAGGTTTACTTACCCTCTTTAATAACAAGGCTACAGCCTGTAAATGTAACTTCCATTTTGCTGATCCGTCAAGTCAAGGTAGACATCTACTGGTTTTGCAGATGGATTTTTGCAACGCTTCGAGTTATCACTAGCCATCTTATATCGGATCACCAGGAGACATAGGATGGTTACTGCATTTCCAATGGTGAAGGCAATCTTGCCACTTTTGTAAGTTGGTGCCTCCTTTTCCAGCATAAGTAGTGGTCCTATAAAGTGTCCCAAATTATAGCACACCAGTGCACTACCGTAGTAGAACACTTTCTTAGTGTACCCAGAAATATTATTTGCAATGATCGTCCACATGAAGACGTAGGATCCGCTGAATGTCCCTTTGAGAATGATCAATACAAAGAATAAATCTAAAACATATATCTTACATATCAGAATTAATCCCAATATTTCTGCAGCAACACTAGAAGAAGCTGTAAATAGAATACAGCCCGCAAGGCTGACGGTGGTGGAGCCTACAGCGACGAAAATCATTTGGTCCACCTTCCTCTGAATCAACACAGACAAGGTCACAACAATGGCAGCCCAGATGCCAAATGGAGCCTGCATAAGAATTGAAGAGCGATCCTAGAATCCGGTCAAAGACCTCGCGACTGGAATGGGAAGATATTTACCGTGAATCCCATACCGTGAATTATTTGAGCACCAAACGTGATCGTACCACCGGACTGCAATGTGATAGCAAGAAAAGACAGACAAAGGCAATAATATCGTATTTCGCAAAGCGCTTCCCGTATCTGGTACCATTTCACCGTCCTATGACGTACCACTGCGTTGTCGCGAGTTCGCTGCTCGATAATCTGCCTTTCAATATCTGTCAAACGTAAAATACGCGTACGTGGATCGTCCACAAAAAAGAGCAATATGGCCAAGCCGAGAACCGTAGACAACGCACCGTAGATCAGAAAAAGCCTAAATCCACTGCTTAACAGACGCTTATGGCTTGAAATATTATCTACCATTGCCAGCCTTGCATACCGTGCGCGCCATCTAAATATGAGATAGAATAAGACAAAACACCATTGAGGGCGGCGCCCAATCCATAAGATGTTGATACAAGGCCGTAACATGCCGACTGCTCCGATCGTCGATATAGTGTGTTGACCACCACTAAAACGCCAGAATGTACGCCACCTTCAAACATGCCAAGAAAAAAGCGTATTATGGCCAGTTGTTCGAAGCTTCGAGATATTACACTAAGAAACAGCAGGAGACCCCAAAGAAGGACCAGAGCCCCGATGTAATACTTAATTCTGAGTTTCTGAATTAAGTGGTTATTTGGTATCTAAAGTAGTGGAGCCCAATCAATGTTACGTTTATGAAGCATTCGTTGTTTGCTTACCATAATACAAATATAGCCAACATAATAAATTGAACCTAACCAGCTAAACTGGGTCCCAGTTAACTTGATATCTTCGATAATACCCATAACAGCTGCAGAGCCTATTGCGCTTCCAACTAACATCTTGTCATTGAGTGTATATTTTTGAAATCTTTCTATCTCCACCTACCAGTACAATGATAGTTACGCTAATGAAGGGTATCGCAATGCAGTTTAATTTTCGAATAAATGCTTTTTCTTCCGGCGTCCTGTGGAAGGAATCTTCATCATTCACTTTAATCGCCATGACACTGCTATGGCCAGAATCTTGTAGTATATTGTTTTTACTACTTTCTTGGGTATCTTGCATTTGTATAGGAAGTTGGAAAAAGAAGCTAAACATCAGATAATAATATTTGTCCGCCCATTTTTAAAAGAAGATGTCGGCTGGTACTGAAGCAGGTGGACGGTACTATGGCTATGCATTTGTCATGTAACAGTCGGGAAGGTCATGTAAATATTTACTTTGACTATTTTGATTATAATAAACAGTACTGCGTGTTATTGACCAAGTAGCTAATATATAGGTACGTTAATACATAAAACGGCAAGGATTTATAGATCTTGTATTGCTATATTATTTCAGAGGCTGACATATTGGAATTTGTTTGACAGCCACGAGAGCATCGTCACAGTATCTAATAATTACGCTTTGATACATGATAGTAATCATGGAACGCATAGGAGAACTGTCTCTTCCCTTTTTTTCCCCTGCCGTGTCAGTGTAAAGGCACTATTTGTTGAATTAACAGCACCTTCAATTCAACCATATTGGCAGTAGAAAATAAGCTTTATGTATATTGACGTGACTGAAAGGAAGTGGCACATGCACGGGAATGCTAATTAAATATGATAGTAGATTTCCTTCTCGTTGTTAAAACCCTAGTTGACGGCTACACACGTCATTTAGCTGCTTAACGCGCTCAACATGTATATCGAATGCCTCTATTGTCAGAACTATTTAAAACTTTACAATAACCTTGGATGGTTGTTTATACCTTGGCAATATAGTCACATTTATCATTTCGTTAGATTTGGGACCTTCTATATTGACATTATACTATTCCATCCTGTTGGATGCCAGAAGGCACGGCTGTATCTTAGGGCTACCATAAATATAATCTGTTCGAAATAAGGATGTGTCACTTAAAACGGTTTGGCTGTTTAGCAAGGTAGCCAGTAGATATTAAAATGTGGTAATATGATAAGTTGGCAGGCCATTCTAAAACCTATCAAACAGATGTAGTTGACAAACTGAAAAGGTGGAGTCAGAATTTGCCCTGTATATTGCCTGGGAAACTATACCTGTAGCTGTGATTGACAGAATTTTTTTTCTGTTTTTGTGCCTAGTTCTGCTATGCGTTTTTATTTATATAATCTATATATATATATTTATGGTATCTGAAGAAAGCTTAGGCAAGTGACCATCTCGGTGTCCAGCCGAAGTGCGACATCTAGTGACCTAAATAAGGCTGTGTTTTACAAAGGGTATCTGCTTCATGAAAAAAAATTTTTTTGCTTGTATAAGAACTAACCAGCGCAGGATGGCGTGCTCCACATTCTTAAGTAGTTGTCATTGATTTTTTGTTAGATCGGACCATTTACTATCTACTGGTTTTGCGTTGTGTGCTATTCTGTTCCGCTACAATGTGATACCTAAAAACCTTAATATTTGTATGAATATTTACAGTGGGCGCGCGATAAAGCTATACCCTCCGTCAGGAGAAAAGTTGATAACCAAATTAGATGTCCGTACAGAAACCTTGCTTTTATTGGCTCACCATGCTTATTTGAAAGGTATGAATAGCATAGCGATAGATATATATATTGTCAAGCTGTAACTTTGGACCGCGGCATAAACCTTAATACACAACTGAACTTACTGCTTTCAAGAAAGCTAAGGGAGTTAGAATGTAGCGCATTAAGTGCGAAGCAAGGAACAATTGCAGACTATCTTAGAATAGACCGCAAAGGCAAATCAAAAGCGTGATATCACTAAAATAATAACGATTTGTCTTAAATTTTCTTAGAGATCTCACTTAGAATTAAACGGATATAAATACGAGAGCATCCAGAAGAATCAGTGATACCGAAGTCTGGCAGTGTTATGTCCTTGGCTACTTGGTTTCCCATTGTTGCTGCGGCTCGCTAATCTATTTCACTTGTTGTAGTTTTTCAAAATTGTATAACGTATAATTGAAGCAAATTATGTTATATTAATACTTGAACACAACTTGTAAAAGAAGAAATGTATAGCATTTTTGAGAATATAAAATTATCGAGTATAATTTTATCGCGTGCCCACTGTACTATAGGAAGGGGCTTCCAATGACAAGCAGAGAACGCAGCCGATGCATTCGCTGGCGGCTTGGATGGCTCTCAGGTGGAAAAACCAAGGCCTGTATCACCTGCGGTCACACCAACTTCAACAAGCGGCATGTCATCGAATGTCTCTCAATGCATGCTCGCCTGCATATCCCCCACCAGCAAACTACCGACCTACTATCCTTTGTGCTCAACAACCTCCCCAACTCCCGACCGACATCAACACGTTGCATCCAACAAATCTGCACCTTATGGCCTATCACCTGCAAGCTTCTCGCCGAGCTTGACGCACACCAACACCCAGGAACGAATCCACAACAATACCACGATCCCTCTCCCGGCCAAACACTCATCAAATGGCTCATTTCTCCCCCTACTGACCCAGGCTAGACTCTCCACTACTCACCAAACGTTACTCTTACCCTCCTCATAAATTCTTAACCTTTTCTTATCCCCAACCTCATCGTACACACCTCAGTTAGGAACCTTTTTCCACATCCAATCACTTTTTCCCTGTCTCCCACACAGGGTTTTTAGCACCCACCCTCTTTCGATCTGTCTCGAACAAAAACGCCCTCCCCCGGCGCTGTGTTCAAAAGTGAGACTTTAAATAAAAACACGAATTTTAATCGTACTATAGGAAGGGCAAGCATAAATTCCTGAAATTTGTTTAGACGAGCGTAAAAATTGATTCAGTAAGCTATATACGTAGAGAAAAAAATCAATCGCATCGCAAGTGTATCTGAAATCCTGGCAATGTGACGAAGCACCGCAGTGCGATCAGATCGACCAACAGCGCATCATCCGCAGTGCGCAAAATGGTTACACGCCGGAAAAATTTGATTTTCTTCTTTGCTGACGCGAAGGGCAATTATCCAGGGACTGAACGGTTTTTTTCTACGGAGCAGTATGCTTCTTTGTAAAGAAACAGCTTGAGGTATTGACTGGATTGATGTTTTTTTCACTTTAATTTAAGGACAAATGATCCTTTTGAATGCTTACCGTGATTCTGCATATGCATTACGGAAGGTGGATCACCTTGATACTACATAATACAGTATATATTAGTGACATTTGATATCGTGACCACCACATATGAGCCTCTGGTGCTCAAGTGACGTACTCTCTTTTATTGGTGTATTAGAAAAGAAGGTTCACGACGGTTACTTCCAATAAGGAACGAACCATGATTGCACGCCGGTTCCGTTCAGAGAGCTCTCCCAGCGCCAGTTGGTTCTATTACTATAGGGAATTGTCTACACTAATTCTCTAGGATATCTATATGTCTCTAGTATATATCTTCTGCTTCATCGAATCCCCCAAAAAAGTTATAGAATATCTGTCTTAAGGCGGTCAAACAATAGAAGTTTCATAGTGATATCTTCCCGCTTTTGTGGAGATTTTCTTCTATTGTGTATTAAACCTCGATAACTTTACTATCAAGGCATATTCTAACTTAGTAATTATACAGATACAAATTCTATTTTCCAGATATTTTGATGCTAACTTCGTAAAATTATGTTGAAATCTTCTAAAATCAGGGGAAGCAGGGGAACTTTTTTTTTCGCAGAAAAGGGCACGCTACTGTGGCAACGAACATGTGTGTGTATCTAGATAGAGCCATAGCCATCAAGAGACACTTTCTCCTAGCTTTTCCCTCTCTCTTTTTTTGTAACTGAGAGAAGACATTACTTTGAGATTTACCCGCGCCAGTAGTGAAGGTCCTTTCGCATACGTTTACCTAGAAGGGAAAAAAAAAAAGAAAAAAGGTGCGCACGTGGCGGAAAGGCAAAAAAAAAAAAACAAAGAACACGATACAATGCATAATTTACGGGGCTCTCTTGTTGTCCGTGTTATTATTCATTAACAAAAATTCACTCCTTATACCAATGGTTCTCTTGGTCACTGCGCTACCTACTATTATGTTGTATCAATATAATCGTGCCCTGCAAAAAGGCACAGAATAATATCATTTGGAAAACCAACATAATCTATTTGAAATATGCAATCGCGAGCCGTTAGTTATAACTAGCAAATTCTGCCGGAAGGTCTTAAAATACGGCAACATAACAATACAATGGATCATTCTAAAATTCAAGTGGATCAGAATCGAGCTTGTACCTTACATTGGTTAATGCTAATAGTCATACTCTTTATTGAATAAATTTTTACGCAAGTCTAAACAAATTTTCCATCCATGAAAGGCTGAGGAAGAAATTAATATGCGCCATCCGTTAAACCGTAAAAGCTGACTTGAACTTGGTTCTTCAGCGGACACAAAAAGTTATTCAGAGTAGCATAGAAATTCATCTATGGTTAATACCTCTTATACTTGAATGTCATACTTCCCATGAAGACTAGTCCCATGTTTCCATGGGTGCCTACACCGCGCCGTAATGGGTGGGGCCAGAGAAAGACATTGATGGCCCAAAGCCATTTGAACCAATGCAATACGAAAACCCCAATGTTATTTAGGTTCGCTTAAATTCGACGCAAAAAAAATGCTACATCCAATGCGAAAATGACATGTATCTCCCGCGAAACGTTTTAAACAACCCAGCAAAGACATCAGCGGTTGCCTGCAAATCAGTAAGGAAAACGCAATAATGTCATTTAAATCAGTCAGCAGTCTCTGACGAAATATTACTATAAATAATGGTACGTTTGTAGCAAGAAGTTTTATACAAGTTCCGTTCCGAAATAACTAGTTATGATATCTAAAGCATAGCTAATCTAAGGCATACTACAGTGTAAAAACAAAGAGACCACCTTGGTTTATGATTGCACATACGAGTCATTCCCAGCTTTGTTTATTAGAAACGTTTTGAATTTTCTAAGCATCTAATTGTGTTCCGGTTGAACACTATGTCCTTAGGAGCAATTATTCTCACCAATAAATAAAACCCAGCGTACCTTGCTATGGTAATATAAGCTTATTTAATCTTTTACTGTCAATTATAAACATACTACATCATGTTTGAAAATTGCAACATGCAGTGAAGCGCGATACACATTATTCTATCCGTATTGCGTTCTCTATAAATATACAATCATCTTCGATGTAAGATTGACAAGGCAGATTTCATGCAATGTTGACATGAGGCAGAAAAGCATATATGATCCTGTAAGTGTGATCAATTAAAGTGCTTGCTGCAAATGTGATACAGAAAGTAGAGCCGAAACAAAAAAAAATGCGTTTTTCTCTTTTATACTCGCACATTTTTATGTTAGATCACAATTCTATCTTTGACATGCGATATGAAGGAAAATCAATATGCACAATTTAGCATAAAAAACCACCGCACAGCACAAAAGTACCCGTTCATGGTGATCGTAGACAAAAGTAAGTACTTTAAAGAAGGCAGACTCAAATAGTATATCAACGCCAGGCTAGGACATAAAATACAACAAACAGACTATTAATATATCTTACTTACGTTAAAAAGGACATTTAGAATATCATCTATCTTTTGCCATTGCGGAAAAAAAAAAGCAACAATGCCCACGTTGTAAGCAGTTGTACCTTGAATAAGCAGGGAGACTATCCGAATCTCAAAAGGGGATTTTTTTTATCTGAATAAACAGTATCTATACCAGGTCTAATGGTCACTGTAGATACAGAAGAAGACCTTATCGTACTGGCAAAGACACCGAAGATTGGATTATTAATAAAAAAAAAACTGTAGGACATTCTGTGGAAGTAGTATCGGAATTAAATCAGTTCTATATGATGATGAACCCAGTTCATTGTAGGTAATGTCAAACGGCCACAATCGCCACTTAAGCTACTCCTGAGAATGGCCTCTGTTGAGCACAAAGTGAAAACGGTAGACCTCTTTGTTTCTCGGGCACGCCGTCCGACGTGGGATTCGCGTCATCGGCTGAAGTCACAGTTGAATGCGGCGTGCTGGTAACCGTCAGCTCCCCTATTTCGGGAAGGCGGCGCATTTTTCACATCCTTTGGAAGAGAGCTAGGAACAAAAAATAAGGAAAAACAGAAAAAAGGAAACGACAGGAATATATCTCAAACATGGCATCTGGAAATTCCGCCTCATCCAAGATATCTAAACGAAGCGACAAGTTGCCATCTTCCACTGCATTTTCGGCTTCTCTATCGCTTAGCGATTTTCTATGGCAATCCCCGCTATTTTTCAACTGTAATTTTGACGAGACAGCCAAGCGGGTAATATTAGAAAGATGTTACGATGCCTTGTGGCAAAGTAACGAAGCATTCATGCACGCATACTTCTTTCCTACCAAAGAGCAACTTCAAGAAGCTATAGATCCACAATGCTACAGACATGACGGCAAAGAACCAAATATGATAATCGATCCGACTTCGTGGCACACGAATGCTATAATCCCCCCAGATAATACAGCAAGTCAAAGTGGCCGACAATGTGGCCATGTCTTCCGTAAGGGTGAGCCTGTCTACCGCTGCAGGTGAGTTTCCCGAGTGTGCACTTTTTTTTTGGGCTGCCGCCTAACTTACTGCTATGGACTTCGTACAGAAATTGTGGGCTGGATGATACCTGTGTATTCTGTTCAAAATGTTTCCATGCTACCGAACACGATGGACATGACGTATTTTTCTCAGTAAGTCCTGGATCGGGAGGATGTTGCGACTGCGGTGACCCCGAAGCGTGGAAAGTACCGTTGCAATGCAAAATTCATTCCCCGGAAGCAGCTGCGGAGGCTACAGCAGCGGAACAGAGCTCCGGCCCTGCATTAGTGGAGCCTGAGCTGCTACAAAGCATACGAAGAACAGTAGCGACTGTACTAAATTTCTTACTCGACACATTTGCATTGGCGCCAGAAGAGGTTGTACTTCCGGCGTCTGCAGAAGATCTTATAAAGGAAAACAAGGAACAATGCAATACTTTAAAACGTATGGGCATTCCATCGCACCTACCTCTGTTGAGTCGACATGCGTCGCAGATCAGCCAGGACACATTCATGGAAAGGGAAGATCGTCTTGATGCAGAGACGCCAATGGAAGTGGATGTGGATATGGACAAGGAGAATAGCGAATCGCTTGCAGGAAGTGCTGGAGGATCAACTCGAGCATATACCAAAGGTGAATCTCCCGAAGAAGAGGATGAGCTTTACGCATGTATCGCATGGAACGACGAAGGTCATGCATTTTCACACGTTCTTGAATCTATTATTTCGGCCACGAGTTGCGAATGGGAGAAAGCGAGGCAAATTGTAGATGTCATTCAGGTCCATGTAAGCATTTTGTCTAGTCGTTGTGTAATTGGATTATAACGGCGTGCTAACTAGGGCCGTGAAATTATTGCCGTGTCAAAAAACATTGAAGAGTTGCGCAAGATCGCTGCCCCGTTGGCGGCGATTAATTTAGGTGTAACTATCAGACCGGCACGAGATACTTTCCGAGAGCAAGTGGCTGGCCTGTTAGTAGACTGGTTGAAGCACCTTGTCAATGGACAGATACGGTTTTTCACCAATATTCATGACGGTGATTCGGTGATTCGGTCTGTTTTGTGCGAGGAGTTATGCGCTGAATGGGAATTGCGATTACCCTTAGCGCTTCTTACGACAGGAACACGGACAGGCAGAATTACAACTGATGATGTGGATGATGAAGAAGATGAAATGAAAGATGATATGGCAACAATGATCACCGACTCAGCAGAGGATGTTGAAATGTTTGATCCTGATGTATCAAGTACCAGTCGACAAATTAAGATTGGCACACCGGATTCGTCCGATTCTAGTCCAATTATCTACCGTAATCAATGCGATGTTGCCAGCATCGATTGGAACCCAGCAGCTATGGTTCGAGAATATCAACGTCTACGAGAAGAAGAAGAAGAGATTGGTGAAAAGATGTTCCGAAAAAGCGGTCAGAAAAAGGGCACAAATAGGAATTCTGCGGGGAAAAAGGCTGCCACAAGCACAAAGGAAGGACAATCACCAATGAGTATATCGAAAGAATTTGAAGAGAAATTACGACTGGATTATTTTATGCTCTATGATCTCAAGCTATGGAAAGAAGTACGGATATCATTACGCGAATTGTATATTGCATCTCTTGCATCCAATGCTACCTTTAAAAAAGGATTAGGTAGTTGTTGATTTGTGGATTTGATATCGTTAGGTTGACCACACATATGTAGGAAAACGGCTTGCGCGAAACTATGCTCGGTTAGCTGATAACTTCTTATTGAAGGACCGCGAACCAGAAAATTCAATCATTCTCTTCTCCGTGCAGCTACTCACTGTCCCCACAGTTTCCGATCTTCTTGTGAACGAGTACTATTTCTTCGGCCTGATTTGTTCAACCCTCACCGCATTCTTTTTGACCGATCATCTATATCTTCTTTTACCATCCGAACGGGCTCAGCTCCCAACTCGCATCAACTGCGAATCACGTGCTTTCCGTACCCGTCGATATTTCAATGCTTTCCATGACCTGCGCTACATCATGAACGTTGACATGATCAAACGGGTCCTCGCCGAGGATCCGCTTTATTTGCGCCAGTACCTCGATTTAATCAGTTTGTTTCAGTGCATGAATGCACAGGTTTGTCAGAAAGATGCCCACGTGGAATATGAATCGGAAATCTGGGTCAACGCCTTCAACGTTACACTTCAGATTGCCAAATGTTGCCGCCAGTTTGCTGATTGCTTTGCAATGCTACTTACTTTCACGCCTCGGCAACGGGTTGAAACAACGAAGATACTTATTCGAGCGATAGGACGCGTCCTAAAAAAAATCGAAGAATGGGGCTGCGAACCAGATGAGGAGGGTGAAATGAACGACGCATCGGGAAAACGGGTGCAGACCACGATCGGCGGTGTAGCTGCACAAACCTATCATACTGTGTCTCTCCCTTACATCGGTCCTTTAGAGATCATCCGTTATGACGTTGCTTCGGAGCCTGTCTCTTTCCACCATCCTTTGCATTGGCTGTTGGCGGGCCTTCTTGAATATGCAAGTCTACTCGATAATGCTACTTTGCAGGAAGCAGGCTGGTCAGGAGGTTTCCGTCAAGCAATTACAATGTTCCATTCAGTCGACGATGATGATAACAATGACGTTAACTTCGATGTGTTACTTCCTATTCTGGACTTCCCGATCCGCACCATCGTATTCTCGTCTCAAATTAGAGCTGGTGTGTGGGTAAGAAACGGCTATGGTATCCGAAATCAGGTATGTGTCTCTTGAAACAACCGAAGAATGGTCAGGTTAACTAGGTTTTTGTTAGGCGCATCATTATCGTGACATCTCTTTGCGGGAGAACACTTACGATGCAGATGTGTTCCTTCTCCAACTGGGTTTCGTTACTGTCGATCCGGACCGTTTCCTAGCAACCTTGATGGACCGTTTTGATCTTATTCCATGGTTTTTAGGAGATGTCAAGCATGAGCAGTACGATATTTCACAGACAGTTTTCATGGCAGAGGAACTTTTGAATTTGTTGATTGTATGTGCCTGCGAACGGGCAAACGTTACTGGCCTCTCAGTCCAAGAGAAAATCCGGCATGAGATTATTCACAACCTTTGCCTTGGCCAGGCAGCATACTCCGAGTTAACCAAACGTATACCTGAGCGCCTCACAGAACATGCCGATTTCGATCGTATTTTGATCGAAGTTGCTAACTTCAAGCCTCCGGGCGGCGTCAACGATCACGGATTGTACGAGCTGAAGGACGAGTTTTATGACTGCGTCGATACATACTTTTGGCATTACAGCCGTAACAATCGCGAGGAAGCAGAAACAGTACTCAAAAATCGATGGAAGAAGAGAAACCCAGCGGAAAACGTCAAAGACTTCTTTATCGTTCCAAGAAGTAGCAAGATCACGTCAGGTCCGTTCGAGCATCTCGGCGACTTCTTGCATTGCCAACTGTTTATGCAGATGGTTATTTATGCATTGTGGAATGTAAGAGTTGGGGAGAATCATAAGAGCGATACGCTACTGGATCAGACATTGCATCTTATTATGTTGGCACTCATTGACGAAAATAATCGCTTGGCTATGCAACCTGAAGCAGCCCAAGGCGGATTTTATCGTTATGCATCCGAAACCTACTATCCACTAGCAAGCTACAATCGCTCTCAGGATTTGTCTTTGTTCGAAGTCATGACGATTTTCAGAGATGACGAAAAATACGTCGAAGTGCATAAACGTTTCGATTTCATCTTTGATAAACTGGAGAGTGGTCCTGTAGAACATACACGCCATACAGTCAAGACGTGGAAATCCAGTAGAGCGCTTCGACTTCAGCAAACGTCCGAAGAGTCGAATGGAAACACGGATCTGTCTGAATATGAATTGAAGAAACGAGCAGCTAAAGAGCGTCAGATGAAGATCATGGCACAGTTTGCTCAGGCACAGTCGCAGTTTATGGAGCAGAATGAAGGCCTATACGAGGACGAAGAGGAAGACGAATTTACAGAAGCTTCTGAGATGCTGAAAGATCAAGGAGAAGAAGAAACTACTGCTAGTACGGAGGAAATACACAGCTTTTGTGCATATCCTACTGGCACCTGCATTGTCTGCCAGGAAAATGTCAATGAACGTTCGCTTCCTTACGGTCTACTTGGCCTGCTTCAAACGTCAAATATTCTGCGAGAGACACCTATGGATGACCAGTCTGTGATACACGATATGCTGAAAATGGGCCCTAGCCTGGATGTGGAGTGGGACGATAAACAAATTCTTGGCGAGAACAATTCAACCGTACGTGGTTTCCCGGCTCATATGCATAAAACAGGACTGTACGCGTCTACTTGTGGCCATTTAATGCATATCAAATGTTTCGAAGTCTATTGTACATCCATTGAATCACGCCATTCTGCGCAACTCACGCGCAACCACCCTGAAAACCGTACACGCAAAGAATTTATGTGTCCCCTATGCAAGTCGCTAGGTAATACGCTGCTGCCAGTGTTTTGGAAAGGAAAGAAGGAATCTTTCCCAGGTGTTCTTGTGCAAGGAGAGGAAGCCTCGTACCAGAAGTTTCTGCAAGTGGGTGCAGAAGGAGTGATCGAAAAAATGAAACATACGTTGGGTCCCAGTCGACACCTCTTTAGTCAGCGTCGACGAAGCAGCGGTGTCAGTAAACTTAAGGAGGCCGTTGCTACATGGGCGCCGTCCTTGTGGGCTACGCCAGGCGGGCAATCTATTTTACAGGAAGAGTGGATCAATCGAAGAGCACCTGTGACCTCTGCTGCTACACTTCAAGAGCCACATACAATCGACCATTCTAGTCAGGACAAGCCGACTTCTTCTATGTCCATGGGCCGTCTTGGGCCTTTTGATCCCGAAACGCTGCATCCATCTGCTACATCATATATCCAAGCAATCAAAAAGATTTACTCGCGACAGTACGATGTGCTTTCGATCATCTTCCAGGATATGTGTAGCGATGAAGGGGCTTGCGAAATGTCTGCACTGGCGAAGAACGTTGACCTTTTATGGGGTCTGCTAGGCTATACAATTACCGGTGTAGAAATTGCTGCTCGCGGAGCAAGTCTACCAGCACTACATACAATGACGGATACAGCAACGACCGGTACATTTTTTGATCAGATTCCCGCACAAACCCAAATGTTACTACGTATTCTCAGCGACACAGTTATTGCTTATACCACGATGATGTGCCAACAGGACACAGCGTCATCTGCTTCTAGCACGACACCCAACGTAACCTTGATGCGAGTGCATCTCTTGGCGCTTGGTAGGCTGCGCCAGATCTTCATGGATCCTCATATTGAAGATATTACCCATTTGATTGTGTCGGGTCACGAAAAAATGTTTGTCTACGACAATCCGCCACTGTTAGAAGATGATCCATTCATGATCCTGGTCGAATTATCACTTCACGTCGTTCCTTTCACAAAGGCCGATATCCATCCGTTTGTGCGGCTCTTGCTGATGGCAGAACTGGCTAAAGTGACAACAGGCCTTCTGCAGGATCGTTTGGTGAATATGCGCGACTCAACCGCTACTGACGAACCAAATCGTAACGGAAAATCACCCGAGAACAAGCACCAACGCGAAGTGAATGCAGCCAAGGCGTTCGCATTCTTTATTATGGAGAAGCTACAATTCACCAATGACGAAGCAATCGAAGCTTTTGCCAAGCTGGGCGAAGAGGGATTCTGCACGTTATTGAAGGGATTTGCACTGCCGTTCTTGCGCCGTGCATTGGTTCTCATGATCGCCTGCTTCGGGCTTGTTATTCCACCACAGGAGAACAAGCGTGCTGACTTGAGCGAAGTGGACCGACTCTTGGCTATCTTGCATCTTCCAAGCTTCGACGAATTACTGCACAATCGGTCTGCGGAGCAAGACCATTTGCTGACGGAATGGTGTCGCCAACACGTTAAGGAATCCCAACGACGACAACAGTTAGAAGGATTGGTGACACCATTCAACAGTATGCAATTGATCACTATACCGCTGGATCTACCAACACCGTTATATTTGGTCGCATTACCTCATCGACTAGACCAGCTGTTTGATGAAAGCATGCGTCGTGTCTGTAACAAATGCAACACTGTACCGACCGATCCTGCGATGTGCCTCTTCTGTGGAACTTTTGTCTGCTGTCAAAGTTTCTGCTGCTCTGAAGATGAAGAAGGAGAATGTAACCTGCATACACTAAGGTAAGCATACTGGGGTAGTAATGATATAGTCTGATGAAAGTTTGTTATTAGTTGTGGTGGCGAGGTGGGAGCATTTATCTCGGTCAAACGATGCGTGTTGATTCTCCTTCATAATGAAAACGGCTGGTTCGTAAATGCACCCTATTTGGATGCACACGGTGAGATCGACCAAGGTCTAAGGTAATACCGAAGCGAATGCATAAACAAGTGAAGGTTAATGTGTCGGTGCTTTTCTTTTAGACGTGGGAAGCCGCAGTATCTTAACGCAAAACGGTACGCAGATATCCGTAAATTATGGCTACAGCACAATATACCGATCTACGTCGGCAGACAGATAGAAGCGAACTATGATATCGGAGGCTGGACAACCTTGTAACTGTTCAATCCATCATCATTTTTTTTCTTTCTTTTGCATCTTTTCATGTACTTTGCAATATTTGGTGAAAGATTCCCAATAAAAACAACAAAAGTGATTATTATTTTAACAACTATCAACCCGCATCGGAGGCGGAATACTACATGTATTGCCTGCTTGTTTTTTCGGCTGACTATCCGCGAATGGTGATAATGCATCCAATGCAAGATGAACCTAAGGAAAGGATAAGTTTCATTTTTATGTCGGTAGTCGTAGCTATCCTTTACCCTCTTTGTCAATCGTGCTACGCATTTATCTGCTAGCACAATTTCCCATGCAAACTCAACATCAAACATCAGTTTAATGCCGTATACCACATGTCTAGCCTCTTCTTCTGTCATTCCCACGTAATCCTCCACTGGGGATAGGGGCATAACGTCTGAATCATTTCCAAAAGCATTCTGCACCAGTTTAAGTATCGCATGCTCAACAGCATCCACATCACGACTCGGTCGAACGGTTGGTGCTAAGAGAAACACGTATGAAAAAAAATTTTTTAGGATGGAACAGGAGTTTAGGAACTTACCAATAATTTCGAATGGTTCGCTTCTCACCATGACATTATGTTTTCCATCATGATGGTATCGGAGTTCATAGGTCCCGATTTCCCATGGTAATTTAGATCCCTTGAACACGACGGAACCGGCCGTCTTGTGTTCTGTTTCAGGTGGGAATACTAAGGCATTTTCGTGTATCTCGGCATTCGTCCAGTGCCATAGACCACGAGAACTTATTTGGGTAACGCGCTTACTTTGATTGCTAGTGACCTTGTACACGCCGATCCAGTCGCGTGGGCCGTGATATTCGGGTGCTTGCCATTCAACGACGATACCTTCGCCCAATTTGAATGCTTTCTTTTCTTGTTCATTTCCACTTCCGCCTCGGATGGAAATTTTGTAGCGGCTTAGATCGTAGGTATCCAGATTATTTGCAACCATGGGAATAACGCGTGCACGGGATGTTTCCAACAGACCTTTTGTCTCTTCCAGTAGTTTTTGTAGTCGTGGACGTGCTAACCATCAGAAATTCATCAGATCGTGGCCTTTGCCTAGTAAATAGGTAACTTACTAGCATCCATCATATCCCCCACAGCACCTGCTGTTTCCTCCATAGCCTTTTCAATTTTCTCAGTTGCCTCCTTGACAATCCGGTCAACGGCCTGGTCTCGGAGTAGTTTAGACATTTCTTGTCCCAGAATATCAGGTACGGCTTTCGGAATGGCGGTCTTCAATGTCTTGGTGAGACCGGCCTCTTTACGGATTTGGTCACCGTACAGAGTTCGCATGTGCGGTCTATAAACCATTAATGTCCATAAACACACCAAGAATATTTCCTCACCCCTCAACGTAATGTAAAAACAGCAAATTGGAAATTTGAGAAAACAAAGCGAGGCCGAAGAGAGTCCAGCTGTTGGCTACCAGGGTCATACCCCAGAAAGCCATGTGACCCATGATTTTCTCGGGGTTGTTCAAATATCTGCAATTTGGTTATCAGCAAATCCCTAATCAACTTTAAAGATGCTTTACCTGTAGATACCAGTGTAAAGCAAAGAGGCCGGTTGTTCATCGATAAAGAAATCGCCATAAAACCTAAGAAACGGTCCTTGCTTAGTGGTTCTTTTTTTCCAAGAAAAAAAAAAAGACTTTACCATCCGAAATCGCCCAAAACTTCGTAGATCGAAGCCGAGGTCCAGATATGAAGTGAGATAAAGACCTAAGAACATCCAGGGTTCAGGATTTTTAGAGGGTGGGTGAAACAAAGTTTGTTCAACATACCAAACCTAGTGTATGTCGTAGCAACGTTGTACCATATGTCCAGTCATTTGGTAACGAATACATCTTCCAGCAAGCCATAAAGAAGGAGACATAGGTCATACAGAGAGAAAAGTTGTAGATACTAATACAAATGTATCAGAGGTTGCCTTCCATTTGTGTCTTACCTTTTCCAATTTTGAAAAGCTTCTTGTACGTCGCCTCCCCATTTAACGAAATGTCGGGTGAAAGATTTCTCCTTGGACTGGGCACGTAACAGGGCACCAAGGCCGTACGAATGGAATAGGCGCCAGAAGATGGCTTGTAAAACAGCAAATGTTGTACCACCCACCAAAATAGGTGTCAGTACACTGTAAAAAAGTACAACAGCAAACACAAGATCCGTTGATCGGCAAAGATCAAAGTTTTTGAAGACAGTGAGGTCGCGTCGGAAGTAAGTGTTATACAAATAATTGCTATGATGATGGCCATCCAAAGTACGTCGAAGTTGATCAGCTTGTTCGTCAGACTGAACTGTGTGCTTAGGTTGACGTTTGGGGGCAGTGGGTGGATTGTATATCTTGTCAATGTCTGTATAACAAGTTAGCTGTCGAAAGGTTGCGGAGCAAAAAACGTACGAGGTGTCTCAACTAAGACCAAAAAGGCAAACTGAAGTGCATGTGCTGCCATACTGACAAACAAGACGGTGTAGCTTGCACACATCAAGGACACGCCGTAATAACCAATATAACCAACAGAATACATTGGATGGGGAGCCATTTCAAACACGCCATCGAATGTCAAGGATTGCTCGATCAAGAAAAAGAAGTCGCCCCAATCTAACAAATCATTAATACTGGTTATCCACGCTTCGAAACAGTGATAATTTACACCAAGCAAAATCCTTGACAACGCGCTGTGCATCCACCTTGACCCAAATGTTAAAACCGACAAGGAACAATCCTCCAAACCAGCGTAGAATATCCATCAAGAAGACACTGGACTGTGGCGACGTTTTGAAGCAGGAAAGGGCAAAGCATAGGTAAGTCGTGAAGTCATTCATCAGAATCAAATCGACAAGTTGACGATAAAGTAGCCAGGTATTGTACTCCACTGGAGCCGTCTACACGAACTGTTAGATGAAACATCAAATGCTTTTTAGCCTTACAGCAAAGTCATAGTCGTTTTCCATTTTTAGACTGAGTTGGTTCTTGAGCCAGTTATAACGCCAAGCACCTCCCGCCGGTTCAAACAATTTATGTTTCTTTGCCAAGCGTACCAAACCATGCTGATCACTCTGATACTTCAAGAGAACACCCAATCCGACATTGTACGCAAGGCGCCAGAACATAAAGAGTCCCAGAAATACCATATACCTCCAGCGCGACGGCAAAATAAAAAACAAACCGATCTCAACGGCCATTGTCACCAAGACAATCACGTCGAAAAATCCCTTCTTTTGTTTTGGATCCAGTAAAGTGGTGACCATCTCACGCGTGACAGGAACCCGAAATACTGGATTGATCGATCAGGAAAGAGGTTTTACTTTGGTTTCTTACCATGCCCACTAGGTGTCTTGCCATACGAATAAGGAACCTTTAGTTCTTCTGGCTCTTCTGTGGAAAGGATAGGTATATCCTGGTCCTTCTGGACGTTTCTTTGACGTAATTCAGACGTCATACTTAAACGTGTACGCGTAAAAGAAGGATAAAGAAGGCCGAGGAAATTTGCAGGAACCAATATCACCGACAGACGGAAGGGACAACTCACGTGAAGATAGCAGTCAATAGATCATCTGTTAAAGCGATCCTTTACCATTTTTTTTGGGGTTCGAACCCAAAAAAAAAAAAAAAGAGAGGAAAATTAAATCTGGCTTTCACATGCAATTTTTTTTATTGTACAAAAAATGAGTGCGGGCGGCCATACAATGCTCGGTCCGCACCTCCTGGGGATCCATAAACACGAATGGGGATCTGACAGTCAAATGTACTAACATTGACGTCTTGTAAACTCTGATAATGTTTATGCCGTTCGTCCACATTAATAGGAAGGAAGAGAGCGTCTGCTGGGTCAGATGAAAAGCCATTCTGCGTCGTAGTAATAAACTCGAATTTTAAGTGATACTGCAACTTGACTATTATCAAAGAGTTAATCAATTGAATCAGTAAATCATTCGTTACCTCCTGTAGTTTGGAATTCTGGGGAAGCGATAGCTGGGATAGGAAGTGAAAACGCAAGCTGTCGATGGCCAAGACAAAATGAATGATGTTCCGCGTGACATTTCCGAGAAATCCGAGCAATTTGCTGGGGTTGACGTAGGGCAATACTTGGTTCGACAAGTTCACTGCTTTCAAGGAGAACAGATACCTAATAAAAGACAGGGTCAGTCTTGCTTCGATTATATAACGAAGAAAAAACCTCAAATGTCGCCAAGGCTGCTCCTTCGAAATCCAGCACGCCCATCACCGGCTCGCCCAAGCGATACGCCGTCTTTACCAGATGAAGTTGTGCAACCCGTTGATTATTTTTACATATATCGTACATGGCTTTTTTTTTTCCAAACAATAAGATCATCGGTGTTTTTTAAAAAATTTACCTTTCCGGCTAGTATTTGCTAAGCGTGACACGACTTGAGCACACGTCTTTCCAAGAAGTCCGTCTCGTTCCTCTATCACATCGTTGTCCGTATATTGAACGTCGTATGCATCACTTTCCCTTCGGGTGATTTCCTGAACCGCTGTTTTGTTGTTATTTTTTAATAACTCATTTATATAATTCATAAACTCGTCGTGCGCTTTGTCGTTATTTGCTGATTGGGACACATAATTAGCCGCCACATTATAATATAAGCTTCTGATTTACCGGACACTGAGCTTTTTCGAGTTGATGGCTTTGGTTTTTTGAAATCATCATCTTTAAACCCTTCCACTATAGCTTCATCTTTATACATAACTACAGGATTCATCAAGTCATAGATAGGTCGAGATCCATCCTCTGTTTCAGACTATTTTTAGTACATGGATGGAAAATATAATACGTCGATTTACCAGAGACATGGTTCAACACGCGAAAAGGAATTTGTACAGTCTGACCTTGGTGTGCTGAAGGAATCGAACTAGACTTTTGCGTTCCAACAACAAGATAATAATGAAACCGTATTGCCTTCCCTCGATGGGAAGGCGGAATATCGTTTGGTAGCTTGAGCTTGTAAGAGACTAAGAAAAAGCGATCAACCCTGTGAGTTTGAAAGCTTCCATGCCAATATCCTCACATTTTTTTGTTTCTCCTGGTGTCAGTTCTAGATCTACAAAAAGGATTGAAGGTGGCGTCGAGAAAACTGGTGTAGTGCGGGTATCTAAGAAAATATGTTAGCAACAAAGAGATAGACACCAACAACGGTTGACCTATTTTTGAATGCACGTCTGATTTGGCCAGTAGTCCTCCACCACCGCCAAAACCTACACCATGTGGTCGATACATGGTTCGATGTTTTAGTGGCGCAAACTCATTGTTGTTTATCATTGTCGGATCAACCACAAAGTGTCCGACAACTTGTGCAAAACCCCAAAGCAAATGTTCGGGTTTTTTTGTAAGTGTGGACGTAGAAGAGGATTTAAGAAGCTGGGAATGTCGTTGTTGTTGATGTTTTAAGCTGTGCGAAGCTAACGAGTCCATCGAGCTGCGTCGACTGCCTTCCGCCGTGTCACGCATGAATGATGAGTGAGTGTCCATACTAGATCGTGGTGTCAGGGCATCGTGAGCACCCAGCTCGATCGAAATTGGATCACCTTCTTCAGTGGTTGGATTTAAAACAATTGACTCTTCGACACCCGAAAGACCTAATGCAAGGTATCTTTGTATCCAAGTTTTGGGTGTATCTGATAGCATTTCCCCCCTCTCTTTTGTTTACCTGTTGACTCTTCCCACCTCGTTTCGCGTGGTAATAACGAAGGCGGTGGTGAGGACGCTTGTACCGGTTGGTTTGAATAGCCAGTGAAAAAAGACAGAGTGGACGACGCTAAAGAACTAAAGGAGCTTGTACTACTTGTTTGCTTGGCAGATAGCCCGGCCAATGCAAGGCCCTCGACATCGCGAGATGCTGATTTACGATCATGCCGCGTAGTATGCTGTTTGGATGAAGCAAGCTCTGTAGACGACAAGGATTGGGAGCGAGTATGACTGTGTTGGTCATGAAGATGGGGACGCGTGTTGCCGGAACGTTTCGATGACGAAGACGACGTGGCACTCGGCGTTTTCGGTAATGACGGTAGTGGGTTTGTAAAAGTAATGGTACATGACACTGTCTCTCCTGCATAAAAAACAGCACCTTGTGAAAAGACAGTGGTGACTAGTAGAGCGTTAGAAGACCACGTATTTCTGCTTTGTTTCTTGTACAGCTGTGTCAAACTTCAGCGGCGAGCGCAACAGTAATGACTCACCCAAAACACTCATGTTATATATAAGTAGGAGAAAGGTTTGAAATATGTGTGTACAAAGATAGAAATAAATATAGGGAAGCGGAACAGAACTTGAGTAACGATCCAGCTCACGACTTTCAACTCCTTCAACAGAGAGACGATTCACACAAAACGTAACTTTTGACTGATGTGACGGTTTCATGCTACTGGTTTTCTTCCATATGCCCAATGTACATTGACAAAGGTTTGATATTCTGCACATTCATCAAATGTCCTGTCTAGATAAGATTCATATTGTGCTTCTGCAAGATCCCCTTCTATTTCCAGCAGCGGACATAAAGCAGGCCCAAAATGTCGATATACAGTGATAACGACCTAAAATCATGTTTAAAAAACGCTAGTTTGTTTAAGGAAAAAAAGTTTCCTTACCTCATACATCATTTTACCTACATAGCCACCCCAACATATTGGTATGGAGACATAATCGGATTCTACATCTTCAAATCCGGCATCGCACATATACTGCTGTATTCTGGGACCGTGAAATTTATCCGAACCCCTCGACTGTATATGAGTTTTTACTGTGTGCACGACAAAGAAAATGATTGGTCTCGATTCTTATGCATTTTATGTGTATCAAAGACTTACAAGCTGTAAGCAGTTTTGTATAAAGAGGACCAGCTCTTTTCGGAATATAATCAACCTAAAAAGAAAAAAAGAAGACTAAGCGGGATATTTTGATGCACACGTCTTACTTCAACTAATTCGACAAAACCGTTTGGTTTTGTTACCCGTTTCAGTTCATTCATTACCCACGACACATCTTCGTTGTGGTAGGAAATTAACAGCATACGTTGATGGACAAAATCAAATGTGTGGTCATCGTGCGGGATGCCATCTAATACATTGTGTGTCTCAAACCGACAATTTTTCGGTGCTAAATTGTCCTCAGGTGCGTTCTGGTCCAAAGGCTCAACGATATCCAAACCGTAAAACGTTGCTTGTGGGAAATCAGTCGCCATATCTGCCAGTAGAAATAAACAACTTTCTTTTTGAGCCTACGTGACGCGGTACAAAGTTGCTAAACTTCCTACCAATTAGCCAGCTTGCCATGTAACCGCAACCGACATCCAACACCGCTGCTTCTGGACTATTAAGGACATCTTGAATGGGACAAAAGTAAGTTTTTTGGAAGACATGTTTAAAAAGGTAATGTTCGGAATGAAGGCGGCTGGCTTCGGTTTCGTTGCTTGGGAAGAAGTAAGGAGGTCGATATTTTGGAATACTCTTAGAAGAACTACAGTCGGTACTACTGGCGGTGGTGCTGTCGGCACTACTGGTGGTGTGTTTCGGCCTGCGCCTTTTGGAGACTTGATTCCCCATGCGATGAGATTCGTGTTGCAAAGGAAAGTAGATAAAATGTACAGAAAAAGAAAGAAAGGGGAGAAAGAGTAAAAAGCGTCTGATAAAAAAAAAGCTTGGATGGACGGGATTCGTTACACCGCGGATAATTTCGGTAGTTGTTTCAATGGATACTTCTTTAAGTCCGCCTGAACCAGAAGAGTAAGAAGAGGTCTGTTCATTCAAAGCCACGTGCATAGTTCAATAGTAAATCCCTTGAGGAAGTAGTGATAAGAGATCTCTGAGCTGGTATCTAAATGCTCGTGGTGATACAGATCATCATTACATCAAATCGTGGTGCGTGGGTGAAAATCCTAAGATGAAAATTTTCACTCTGGGACTCTCTTCTTCACCGGATCATGTTCTACTATCCGTAGTTCTTGCTTCGATCTAGATTTCTTCCTCTTTCTTCCTTAAAACTGCATCTGGTGATAGAAATATAAAATTAATCCTGTTTTCCCACTGTGATCGGTGGATCCACGTGGACGATTACACTTTCGTGTTTCCATCGGCGATTGGAAGATGTGATAGCCTTTTCGTACCTGATGACGAATATTTTTGACATAACTTTTCCCAAACCTTCAGAACAACAAACCTCCTCATATATTTATCCTTCTTTTATACATGTATGATGGTTGCCTACAATGCTCAGTATTTTGAGACTGAACCGAAGGCAGGCTGACATTATTTAATTTACCGACTAAAGAAAAGTTCGTACTACCCAAAATGCAGGATAGTGTAGCTGTGTTTGGTAACAACCATCTCCCAGTAAATCCGCAAAATAGTTTCTAGAAATGCTGGCTATCTATTAGCTCTTTCCGAAAGGAATGTCGTTCCTGGATAAGAAATCATGTTGTTTTTCCGAAAAGGCAAGCTCGCGCTTTCTTGAAATAGATGTCATAAACTGACAAATCAGACGTCGCAGAGCCGAAAGTTCAATGTCACACTATAGACTGGAATCTGTCAGCACTGTTTATCGAATAAATTTTTACACTAGTCTAGACAAATTTTGCTTCCATGAAGAGCCAAGGTTGCTCTAAGGAAGAAATTAATATGCGCCATCGGTCAAGTCGTAAAACTTACTTGAACTTGGTCCCTCAGTAAACACAAGATTTATTCAGAGCAGCATAAACATTCATTCATGGTTAATATCCTTTTTGGATTCCAGCGCAGAAATGATATACATCTCCCTCAAAACGTTTTAACCAACTGCGCAAAAAAATTAGTAATTGCACGCAAACAATTAGGAACAGCGCAGTATTTTCAGTACCTACTGTAACTTGCCTCTTACCATATTTGACACCTTTGAGATCAACAGCCAGCTGTCATAAAAACCGGCAAGGTATGTTGTTTTTAAGGACGGCAAGTATGAGCTCATGAACTATACTGTTGATAAAAAGCAGTATTCTCTCGGAACAATAAGCTATCCCACACAGAAATGAGCCAGTCTACTTGTAGAAAGAAAACAGAGCCAAGCTTATGGTTAGATCATATATCAGATCCTACAGACTAAAGATGGGTGTTGCTAAGGTAAATATTTGCGTAAGAGAAGCATCTTTCAAGTGAGCTCACAGGACAAACATGAATAGATTAAAGTCCGTTTAACTGCAGCCTAGGGTCTCACAGCTATCAGCGAAGCAGTGCTTACTATCACAGGAGTTTTAGTATGTCATTATATTAGCCCCTGAAGACTGCATTGAACGTAACGAATAGGTAACCGCAGATGAAAGGTCATTACCTTGTGGTAGATAATGCTCCTATGGATAAATCTGAGAATAGCACTATTGGTATTTGCTCTTGAACACAATATAGCTTAGCACTGATCCGCTCGATTCATTCGCGTAAGTCATCAAGCCCTCTCTTCTACCATGGTGTGTCCATTTCCTTCTGTCATCTCCTCCTCCCCCTTTCTTATTCCATGTTTATTTCTATAGCTGTCGGATCAACTTAAATATGACTATCAGTGCCAAAATGCTCTGTCATGGAAGGCCAACTGAATACCGTTCAGATGACTTCCTCATAACGATAACGCAATCACCCACTTTTCTTTGACGCGTTATGAAAGTAGCAGCATCGGAATCTTCTCTTTGAACCTCTTAAGCGCGTCCGCTAGTATGCGAATCGTGCCTGTCGAGCAGCACTTCAAACAGCACCGATGAAAGGCAACAGCACCATAAAACTAATTAAAATGGAAATTTTAAATCAAAAGAAGTGCTAACTACATAGGGAGGATATGTCCTCTGGGCCATTCATACATAAGTGTCATAGCGGATGTTTACGTTACTTCTTTTTTCGGCTAGCGGAAAATCAATGACTGACAGTCTCTTTACTTCGTCTTAAACCACATATTCATGTGGTCCACAACATTCAGTATCAGATGGAGAAATTACATACATATACAAAAAAAATCGGCAATTCGTTTTCTTAGCACAGCACTATATACACCAAGTAAGATTATATCTACATGCAGATGCCAGGGTCAGTTTGCTCTGCGCATAAGATTTTAAAATTAGCTATCTAGGACAATCTCGTATAACAGTTGATAACCCAAAAGTACGCCTATGTGCCTTGGAAGCTTACGATGAGAAGAATCTGCCATGTGTTCATTCGAGTACAGCGCCATTGGTAGATCGTAAATCCGTATTTATGGGCCATGCAGCTCAGGTGCAAGATGTATCACAAGTCAAAGCTGTTATTGCAAAATTGATGGAAAACAAAAAAGTTGCTAAAGCGACACACAATATAATGGCTTATCGGATTGTCGATTCTGATGGTTATGTACTTCAAGGATGTGATGATGATGGAGAGGCGGCTGCAGGAGGCCGTCTTTTGGATTTTATGCAGTTAATGGATGTACAGAATGTAGTCGTCGTCGTGAGTCGTTGGTTTGGAGGTAACATTGCATACAGAAGAACCTGGGAATGTTGAAAGTGTTATCCTAGGCACATTGCTAGGTGCTGATCGATTCAGAGATATAAACAAATGCGCGAAGCAGATTTTGGAAGAGTCGAGACTTACGAACAAGAGTAAGAAATTGGATAAACCGAAGCAAAAACGCAAAAAACGATAAAAAAAGAACCAGGAAGAAATATATTATAGCAATAACCACTATGTTTAGGCTGCGGTAATGTTCAATATTTACTATTTCATTGCTGAATTTGCTAAAGAGAAAGGTTAGGCATGGTCGTACCAGCATATTCAAATTGTTCAAGCAAATAGTTACAGCTCTTACTGTCAGATTCCCTGCAAGGAGGTAAACAGTCGTTTTATTTTAGCCTCTCTTAATTTTCCACACTGCGTCGATACCTTTTAGAAAGGAATATAATTTTTAAACTCAAACGAACCTTCTTAAGACACCAGTGATTAAATCAAAGCTTATAGCAAATAGTCCTCAATGAATTATGAGAGTGGGCTCTGAGAACTTACATACGCATTTGAAATTGAGTATCCGCGCAAATCACGCCTTGCGGAAAGATCAATTAGCACTGCAGAGGACCTGAAGCGATGCAACGTCTCGCGATCTATGCGGAGAATGAGTAATTATTGAGTGTGACAACATTCACTTGCTTAAGTGAGAAGTGTTAAGCGCCACTACAACCGAGACAGTTCGGGACAGAGGTCATGCAGGCTAAATAACAGACAAAAAGAATGAATAATCGTGCTTACGGATAGATCGACATCCTTATTGGGATGCTTTAAAGAAACAGAGCCAAAGAAAAAAGAAAAAGAACGGTCTTCCCTTTTGAATAGGGTTCCTTTTTTTTTTTTTTTTTTGGGTGGAACATTTCCTTATCTGAAAACACAATGAACCAAACCATTGCGCAAACCCATGTTATCTGAACCCGCTTTAATCCGACGCAAAAAAGTACTACTTCCAACGCAGAAATGATATACATCCTTCTGCAAAACGTGGGTACCGCAAATAAATGTTCAAATATAATCTATTTAAAGCCATTAGGCGCTTCGCTATGTAAACATGTCCACTTTAGCCCGGCGAGAGAGTGGGGGAAGAAGCTCTTTGTAGCGCAAGGGAAAAAGAAAAAAGCAGGAGTCGTAGGTTAACTATGCGGAAAGGAACAAAAATGGAATGAAGAAATATGAAGCGAAAAGAAGAGAAAAGGTTTGAAAGTGTGGACGAAGAGGAGGAGGAAGCAGCTACGTGTGGAGAGAATGGAGTCCCGTTACGGCCTATATTGTATATCAGTTGATGGAAGAGGCAATCAGTGTAGGAAGCCAATGCGCAGTGTGGGTAGTCCGGGCTAGATCACCTTTCTTTGTAAAGCTATCTCCAACAAATATGAATCAGCAGGCAGCTTGCTCGCCAAGGATTACACGCGTGTTTTTACCAACGTCTGAACCCGGGTAAATATCGCATGGGCGATGACTTGAAACAACTAGGACCCAATTCGACCAATATCTGAATCGGCCAACGTAAAGATAATGAAGGGTCTTGAGACATTGTCGTTGGTGAATTCGTTGAATGACCGACATCGCAAATAGGTTGACGCGCGATGGGATTTGGTGCGAACCTGCCGAAGTTGATTTAACGGATCAATGTTGGATGTGCCGGTTGTTGTGGCGCTGTCGGTCAATGCACAGAGTTCTTTCAAAGCATATTCCTTTACGAAAATTCAAATAAAAATAGTGTACCCATGTACAGTAAATGCAAATGAAATTGAAAACGCGAAATTGGCTTTGAACAACCAGAGACACCAATTTTGATTGGTCAATATCATCAATTTTGACTGCCTGCAACACTGCTTGTTGGATCCACTGTACTGTAAACTCACTTAACCTTGTATATGGCGGTAAGCACTATAGCCTAACCGAAATTATGGCCGTAGCATTGACAATGCGATGATAGATCAACTGGTTACTACTCGTGAGCCGGCAGGGAAAAGTACGTCTGACAAAATGGTTTGTCACCATCCCACCCAAAGAAAAAGCAAAAATCGTGAAGGATGCAACACAACTTGTCTTGGCAAGAAGAATCAAGATGTGCAATTTCTTGGAGTACAAAGGTAAATTCTCACATCCCTATGTTATACCATACTTAATGGGCCTCAAACTAGATCAAAAAATTGTATACCGAAGGTAACAGCATATGCAAACCAACAGTTACCTAAGACTATTCCGCAGGTACGCAAGCCTGTTCTTTGTCGTAGGTATTAGCCAAGATGACAACGAGTTGATTACGCTTGAAATATTACATCGTTACGTCGAAATTCTTGATCGATACTTCGGCAATGTAAGTCGGATGGAATACTATGGTGATAAGATACTAATGACTTATCGTGTTGTAGGTGTGTGAACTGGATTTGATCTTTAACTTTCAAAAGGTATATTCTGATTTGGAATTATTAATTATTTACTAACATATGTTACTACTATGAAAGGCATACTTCATTTTGGATGAACTGTTGATCGCGGGAGAGTTGCAAGAAACGAGCAAAAAATCCGTATTGCGAGTGATCACTCAACAAGATCAATTTGAAGACCAAGAAGGGAACGAGCCAAAGACAGTCGCATAAAGATCGAGAAATCACGATGAATAACTATAAACACGACGATAAACCAATCATGTATAAAACTCTTCTTTTGCGGTTTATGTTTATCGAGAGTATGCCTTCCTTTTTTTTTAGACAATTACGTATACGGTGTTAATTATCTATAAAATATCAATCGCTGTTGTTTAAAAAGCCTAGACGATTTATCAAACTTTATGGAACCTCGTTGACATCAAACTTGTCAGTGATATGATAGTCCACTCGCTATCGTTCTAAAGCTGATAGAATCAGGCTTTCTCGTGTATACTACTATTCAGGAACCAATGTCTCTATGTTCGATGTTTTTGTTTTAATTCGTATTGTGAAATTTCACGAAATACTGCATTAGTGTTGGAAAAAGTGTACATGTATAATACAAGCTCCTGAGAATTGGAGCCTGGTACAGAAGGCAATTCAGCATGACCAATCTGACTTTATTACAAAGCCGCTTAACGCGGATTTAGCAATTTAATTAAGAATCCCTATCCAACAAAGATAAAAAGGAAATAAAACAGAAAGCAAACAGCAGTTATGTACAAGTTGTTATGTACAAGTTAGTATTTGTGCAAAGAAACAGGCATGATCAAAGATCAACGGTAGCGCAAAGATCCGCAAGCTGGAACCCACGTGAAAGGACGGAATGAGCACGATGTAGCTGTAGGAAACGCAAGGAGTAATACTACGATGATCAATGCCAGACACAGGATCTTGAATAAGTCTGTATGCGATTTTTGTTCTTTTTCGCGCCGGTCACTGACTAGGAAGCAACTATCACTTGATGCCATTGAGGCCAAGGTTGACCCTGACAGCACGGTCGAAGGAACGGATTTAACGCTGAAGGAGTCATCTTGCAATAACTTGTTCAGCTCGTCCATCAAAATGGTTGCACGTTTACGACCTTCAACCAAGCTGAGCTCCTGCTTAAGAGCTTGCTCTCGTTCATACATGTCACGTTCCATGCTCTTACGTTTTTCGCTGACATAGCGAGAAATGCGGAGATTTACATTCTGAAGCGTTCGCGTTCGAAGAGCATGCATCCGGTCAACGCTTTCTGCCGTTGTAAGCATCGATATATCCATGGTAGATCTTAAATCTGACATTCGTAATTGACGCCATTCAACGAATTTCGTGGCAGTTGAATGACGAAGGTCGTCAACACAGGTATAAAAAAGGGCATCTTTGATGTGATTCAATTGGTTGGAAGTCTCCATATTGGATAGTGCAAACGGTGGCACATTTGGATCCAGCTTAGCACACAAATCCATTAGCTCGTCCACAGAATGACCAAACGTGAAAATATCGATATCGTTATCCATTACTTGCTGTAGAATATCAAGCTTCAATCCTCTTTCTTGATCCTGCGTCAGTAAATCTGATTTCATGATCACAGGCACGATGTTGCAAAGGCTGTCGATAGTTCTTAGGTACTCAATATCCACTTTCTTCAAACGTCCAAGTACTACGTAGAGACACACATCAACATGTGTATGCGCCCCATGCGAATTGTGAGCCAAACGCAGAATACTCATCGTGTCAGGACATGCAGGATTAAGCATACTATTTGTGTTTTCAAACTGACGTTCGATGTATGATCTTACAGATGAAATAACGTCGCCTGCCTATGAACCGATTTGAACAAGGAAAGTAAATAGCGTAGGTGAATCATTCATCCTTTGGCTTCTTCTTCTTCTTTTTTTTTTTTTTTGCCATTTCTTACATCCAAACAAGAACCATACCCTGGGGTATCAACGAAACAAATGTTCTTCGAAAACAAACGTTGGTAGTCATAGTCTGAGGTTTCATCCATATTTTTCCAGGAGGGAAGTGCCATGGTACTTGCATACCGTTCACGAATTTTATCCACACCTGTTTTAGGCTTGCTATCATCCACCGTTTCTTCTTCTAGATCCATCATTGATGGTAAAGCGAGACTGTCATGATCATCATCTAGTAGATCATCGTTGTGCACTTCAGGAAGATGCATCATTGCGTCGATTAATGATGACTTCCCTATTCCTATCGGTTGTACCGCAGATCAAAGATGAACAAGAAAAGTCATCTTCTCAGAGAAAGGGCGTATTACCAGAATCGCCACAAACAAGGACACGGAGGTATCCAATCCCTTGACTTCGGTCACCTGTCCCATTTCGGCGAATATGCCTCCCGATGGTGACCCTTGGCACAATCAGATCGGTGTTACTCTCAGACAGATTGTCTTTGACAGACCATGCTGCTGAACCTTTACTGATCGGCAAAGAGCACTCACTAGTGTTGCTGAGCTGGTCACAGGAGAAGCCCGAGCAACGTGAACGTCGGTCCTCCTGGCATTGCAAAGCAAGGTCTAGCCGCATGGGTTCTCGGGAGAAACTCCCATAACTACACAAATCGTCGATGCTTTGCACACCATACTCTGTTGCAAGCGCTCCACTTGTTGCATTACCATGCAAATGCGTAGCTGTTTCTAAATTGGATGAAGTTCGTCGCTGTGGTAGATATTCTGTCATAGCTTGTGCAAGACATGTTACGTCCGCTGCGGGTCGATTAATGTCGTAGGGCCAGTGTCAACCAATCAAAATTGAGTTACATATTTACTTGAATCACATGGACTTGTGGTACGACCAAACATAGTGTACGTTTGAATCATGCATTTGAGAGAAGTAGATAGTATGTGAAAAGAAGAGGAAGTGGGATATATACTCAGTGCGATCTAAGACACTATATATATGTATGTATAATCTCTGCATGATAGTTAAAGACTGATATATTGGTAGCCTTATAGAAACTGGAGCACGAAAAAGACTACATTAATTTGGCAAGTGTTGACCATCTGCTCCACCGGAACTGTTTTGTACGCCAGGTACCTTAAAACGAGTGGACAAGTAACAAACTCCGCGATAGCCGAAACATTCTGCGTGATAAAAGAATAAGCGGTTATATCAAATGCAAGTTTGTTGGCGGTTGTTAAATAAACAAACAATATAATCCATTTCATTGTTTCCTGGTGCACTATGTTTATATCTCTCGAAGATACTTTAGATCATTATTGTTGAGGAACTGTCCTATAGCTCTATTACTGAAATCAATGTTTCAAACCTACAAAACTCTCGTAATGATATAGCCATGATTCAAACTAAAAGTGATATCTATAATGGAATAAAAAAAAGTATAAGGGTCATTATCTGGATATATCTCAAATAGAGAAGGCATACTAATGTTTAGATACGCTTGATAGGTGTAAATCTATTACGGTTACACCTCCTAAAAACAGGATATCACCTGGGGCTCTTAGGAAACATTTGTATCCGGAACTACTCCGTTCAAGTTAGTTTAGTTTATTGATACAGAAAATAGAAATGAGATAAAAACTCATGTATGCATATGTCATGATCCTTATCTTTCTTGACATGGCACGCAAAATAGGTGTGGCAGGATTTTTAACTTTTGGTGTAATTTGATACTTCAGTTTAGTTACCCATCAGGATCATAAGTGCAAACAGATAGTATTAACCCACATACAACTGTGTGCTGTACTACGTCACCTTCAACAGTTATCTGCTGATCGACCTCCCACTGTGTTTTAAATATTCGATCCGTTGATCTGCAATTAAGCAAAAATCGGCTGTATCGCATCCATGAGTTTTGGACTTGAGGACCACCTTTGGAATATATTAGATAGCTGAATCGTGAGCCGTAAACCCTAAAAGCATAAGAAGACTTGATAGCTGATATTAGATGTGATTTGGGAAGCAGTAACACTGATAGATTTTGCAGTTGGTGAGCGGTCTTTAATTCCGAGATTTCAGGACGCTCTACTTTCATTCGCCTTATCGCCTCTGTGAAGTTATTGCAGTCTAGCATATGATGACATTTGTGGTGTTAACGTTCGATTATTATGTGAGTGTCTCCGAAACCGTACGATGCGCAAAGATATCGTTAAGATCAGAGTCTACACAAGACAAGCATCAGGATGTTGTCTTTGAATTGTGTTTCAAACAGTGGCAGCTGCCAGTAGCAATATTGCTCTCATTCTATGTCAAAAGACGTATGGTCATATATCTACTGTTCATGAAGACTCTTGCGTGTTCACATGTCATCCGCAAAACTACCGTCTCCATAAAAATCTTTTATATATACCGTTTGATACTCACTGATCTGCACCATTTGTAAACTATCTTGGAGCATCTGCCTTTTGCTCCAAGCAGCTACAGTATATGATTTCTGTCAATTTGCATGAACAATATACTTCATTCAACTATTTTGTGAGTTGCTACAGACGCTCCTACTTGTAGCTGTTTACTATACTTGTTCTTGTTTATCGCACTGGTTTTTTTCCCTTCATTTTTTTTAACCTGTACTTTTTTCCTTTGTTGACTTATTTGTTTTTCTTTGTCCAGCTCCTCGTCGAAGTTAATGAATACAGTGCTCCATCAGCATCGACCTTCTTGAATTCATTCGTCAAACGACAAATGTTTGATACAACAAACACGAAATTGTCCAAAAAGTGTATCACTACCTGTAGGCGCGTCAGCACAAGTCATTGGCAATATAGATGTTTCATCAAGCGGTTTGCTTATTTTTGTTCAAGTGACAACGCGTTTTTTAGAGTTTGGCAAAAGTGATCAAAAACTAGGTTTGCTTCTTTTTTTTCTTGAACAAGTATCAATTCTAACATACAATCCTTGTATAGAATATTATCCGGGTTTCTCTTCTAACAGAATAGCAAAAGGAAAGGATTTATAACAATGTATTCAATTATTTAGTTTGTAAAATGGTTGAACATAACAATTCCATATCCATGGAAGTCAATGAAGTAAAGATATGACTGAAGGTAGCGGTTGGTCACTATATAATTGATAGTAACAAAAACCTATCTTTCCTATGGAGTTAAGCAGATAGTTGGAGGAGATATTTGATATTATCTGATATTGTGATTTCTTGATCAGGAAATAGCAATCGCACTTCCCGGCTGTATTCATGAATAAATAATAATTTCATTATTATTTTTATCTTGAAAATGCTAGATATACAGTATATATACTATAGCATAGCAAGAAATTGGGTATGTTCTCGTTCACAAGAGAACTAATCTCTGGTGGGTGATATCGACCTCTAGTGATGTACATCTTATGAAAAATCGCAGAGTCAGACGAGCTGTGGAAACAGCAGAATTAGTACAAAGTTATGACACGTTATTTGCCTTTGAGCAGGTAATTTTGTGTAGGGTAAACTCACAATATGTTTCGGTCCATTTATTAATTACATGCTGTCATTTCCTATGGCAAACAAAGAGTATTAACTTGATTTTGTCAGCATCCAATTGGTTATACAGGATTGTAGATTGGATGTGTGGTTTGGGGAAAAAAAGGGAAAAAGAAAAAATAGAGAAGCGTATACACACTATGGTATTATGAATAAGATATCACGATTTTGCTAAATTATCAATGGTATAGGGACCGTCGGCAGCCCAAGTGACAATAACTGGTGTATGATTGCTACTAGAGGTGTATCCGTGCAAAATAATGCGATATTGGCGTTGAAGTGGTAGTTTAGATGAATTATACGGCACCTCGTAATCATACCGACCACTGTGTGCATCGACATGTTCTGCTATAGTTATACTGTCAGTTGTATTTTTTGCGTCTGTCGGCACCAGATACAAGCTGACAGTTTGGATATCAGCCATTGTGCAGTACCACGAGATAGGGATTGCCTATATGAATGAGAGAATATGATAAATAGATGCTTTTTTTTTCGTAATTTACTTACAGTTCCTATAAAAAGACGACCCATGGGAACCGTGGAAAGGAACCCAGATCCATGTCCCAGGCTATTCATTGAGCTGGCATCCACCATAACGCCTGGATCCGGTCCGGTAACAAAAAAAAACCGACCGGGCTGATTCATGAACGTAAATGGTCCTGCGACCTGGTCTTGGTTGCGGCACGCTAGGCCTCGTTTACTTTCGAATGTTGAGGGGTTTTCATTGTAAGACACCTGCTCTCTCCCGGACAGGCCTTGCCAGCGCGACTGTAATACGATATAGAGCCGCTTGTTGAATGTTTGTCTTAGACTGGTGGGAGAATCCCACACAAAAAGTCCTGTAGAAGGATCAAGATTCGAAGCAATGACACCCGACCGATTCGCGTAGTTGTCGACCCACAGAAGATTTAGCGTCAAGCTGACTGTGTTCTCGTCCCATCCAGCTTTGTTTCGAAATGCATCAATCGCTGACCCATTATACAGCCACCTCACGATCAGACTGGTCGAGGTGAGGTAGGCTCCACCGACCATCGGGGATGTTAGCATAATGCAGGTATTCGTAGCTTGGAATGTTTCTATGGTGTTGCCCGCCTTGGTCCATGAGACTGGAATCGTAATGCCTGCTACACCATCATCTTTAGGTCGAGGTATAAGAATATCGGAGGCTGATCGAGACCCATTGAATGTGAATGCATCTGCATCTGCATCTGCATACGCAAGCGGTAAAGCAAATATCCACCACAGGAGGGTAGGCACTTGAGAACGCATAGAAAGTGCGTGTATTGTGATAGGCGGAGTAACTTAAAAGAAAAACTTGCACTAGTAGATGAACTTTGCTTAGCGCCTTCCGTCAGTCAAATGACGTTCTCCTAAGCTCGGGATGAAAAGACGTCTGTTATTACTAAAAACGAACCTTAACATTAATCACACAGTCTCTACATCGATAGCCTTAATAAAGGCATACAAAGGATTGACTTTTTTTTTCTATAGACTTTTAAGTAGCTTATAAAAGGCAATTTGACAGTCGGGTGACGATGGGTGTGAGATTTTAGTGTAATATCCTTACGGTAATATTCTAGAGGAGTGGCTGTCTCTACTTCATTGCTTGTTAGGTTACTAGCCTTTCTAAAGCATTTACAACCTTCATTCCTAACTGCTACACCGCACACGTACACAAAACATTAATACTCGTTACATCGACGTACCTTTCTACTTTTTTAAGATATTGAGTTTGAATTTGTCTAACCTGATCCAACTGCTGCCTTCCTTTCTTTTTTTATTTCTTCTTTGGGCGACACGTTGTGGGCCATAGACTCCACCATGCCCGATCGTACAGCTGACTTTCGTTCCATTGTCAATGCTACACCCACCTCAACAACTAAACCAAAGCAACGAAATGAAAATGAATCCTATGATTTATTTATAAAAGAAGCCTACCGCATCTACCAACACATCGCCAGCTTAAAACGATTCCTGCTTTCCGTTCGTCAGGCGTATCTCAGTACTGCCACCAGACCCATTGGACGAAAGCAAACCAAACGGGCTCCTGTGACAGATCTATCTACCGAAGGCTCATCGTCTTCGCTGTTTGCATTGTTTCCCACAGATATTACCTTCCTTACCGATAACGAACGTGACGAGATAGATTTCCAAGCGAAGATGATTATTCGACGATGTATGGATCGAATTGAAGAGCTAGAAGAAGCTGAAAGGATACGACAGAAAAAAGAGGCATCTAAACCAGTGAGCCGGCTTGCCTCTTTTTTTAGCAGCGTAGTCCTCGCCAGTGCAACCACAGAGGACGTGCTGGCTGTCCATCGGAGCAGTATTACATGGTTGCTGAACAATCGTCTGACAGCGGTATCGAGACTTCAGAAGGAACAGCAGGAAATAAGATTGACACGAGAAATTGAAAAGAGTGAGAATCGACTTTTCCGCACAACCGCGATCATGCCTGCGCTCACGAACCCCGATTCACCTTCTACAAAACTAGCGAAGTCTAGTGCACCAGCATCAGACTACACAGTCGAAGAACATATAAAAATGGACGCGTTTGAGGAGCAGTTATCGAAGGAGCAATTGCAGATGTTGGAGCAAGAAAACTCACAAATGCTTGAGGAACTTAATAACACACTCAACCAGGTGCGCAGCGCTGAAAAAGCGTTGTTGGAAATCTCAACACTTCAGTCGCAGTTGACAAATCATCTAGCTGTTCAAACCGTACAGACAGATAAACTTTATGCAGATGCTATGGCAACAACGCAGCGTGTAGAGCAAGGAAACCTACAACTGATAAAAACTCGTGAACGCAATCAAGGAACGCGGCAGTTTATGCTTTTCTTTTTAATTGGTGCCAGTTTCGTCTTATTGTTTCTCGACTGGTATTCGTGAATGCTGGATATCTCAAAGAATTTTACGCTAGTCGAAATAAATTCTGCGTCAGACGATTTACAAGTTTGCGCTGAATGTAGAAACAAGTAGTATTTATTTCTTCGCTCTCTTCTTCGATGGTCCTTGACTGGCTTCAGCTTTGGTCTTTCGTTTCTTGGTACCACCAGACTTGATCAGTTTATCCTTGTCGATGCTTTCATCATCTTCTTCTCCTTCTCCTTCAGCTTCAGACTCTTCCACATTTTCTTCTTCTGCTGCTACACCTTCATCGTCGGCCAAATCTTCAATAGCTGGGGTTTCCTTAGCTTTCTTGATGGGTACACCACCCAATTGGAACAGAATAGGATGGCTTCGCTTTCCGTATCTAGAGGCGAATAAGATATTTTAGGACAATTTCCACAAACAAACAATACTGACTCTCTGGTGAATGCATTTTTTATCTTCGCCGGGACACTGGCAATCGGTTTCTTTGTGGTGCCAACTTCCAATTCGCTCAGCGTGTCCAGAGCTTCACGATCCAGATGGTAGGTATCCATCAATGCAATTGCTTCATCAAATTGTTCCTTTTTGCAAATATGTTATCAAACCCGAGCATCCTATTCCCAATGAACTTACTTGTTCCAAGTACTTGAAAATACGGGCGGTCAAGGTGGACACATACGACAGTCGCAACTCAAATTTACTTGCTGATGATTGAAGTCGGATGCCAGCCTGCATGTCCGTTAAAAGCTTTTTGTATTTCGTAGCTTTGGAATTCTGGCCAAGCCATCTATGACACAATGAGCAACGGACCAATACCTATCCACAAGGCACTTACTGTGGAAAAGCACATCTGTTTCCGGCAAAACTTCCTTCCATATAGGATGCAGGAAGCACGCACGAGAATACAGAATGGATAGGCATAAGCGAATATTGCTGCGTAGATCTATAGACGCATGTAATGTTAACAGCCACATATATAGAATCTATACAAAATTACCCGTGAATCTTAGCATCGATCAGATCGCCGTCGGCCATCGCTTCAGCTGCCTTTGCAGCGAGTTCTATTTCCCGGCATGTGATTTCCTGAGGACTTCCGGTTTTCGCCATCAAGCTGGCCTTTGCAGGGCTACATTTAATATAATTCTCCTACCCGTTTGGTTAGTACGCTTGATACGCAGTCATGATCACCATACAAATATCATAAGGGGCGATAAGGAAGGATCATGGAAGTAGATATTCGATTTCTCGGCCAATGACTTCTCTTGCCAAGAACGAGAACTCATGAGTTCCAGTGGAATATCAAAAAGGCTCATTTGTGCCGATTTCTCGTTTGTTTTCCCCCTATAACCATGATTTAGAACCAAACATTAAAGAAATTGTACATACAAAGCTTTGGCGTCGTCGTAACTCATTTTTGTTCCGTTCCGTCGGTAGGTCGACAAGATATTAATGATTTGACGGATATCATTTCTTGTTGAATGCACAAGCTCCTCAATTGCATTCGGATCGATTTGGAGTTTCTCGCTTCATTATTTGTTTAGCACGTATCTTATGGTGGGTTAGAAACCTTACCGAAAAGCAATTGTCATAATTCTCGAACGTAACTGGTTAGCCGGCGTTCTATATCACAAAATCATCATAAAAGGAAGCTGTCGAAAGTTGGCTGTAAATAATACCGTTTAAACTTCGCAGGAAAGCACACCCTTGTTAACGGCTGTACTTTTGTTGAACGAACATCATTACAGATACAAATAATAGGTATCTATAATGACTGTATTCAATTACCTACCACAGAAAAAATCGCCTTACCTTTGTCTTTCGAACTAATGCTGCTAGTTCAGCTCCTCCACCTCGGTCACCAGCAGACATGCCATCCACTTCGTCCATCACTAAGACAATTTTCTTTCCCTTTTCCTCCTTCATGACAGGTTAAAATGCAGCGTGATACTACGCTTTATTAGTTACCTTGGGTTTGGTGTCGCCTTTGAAAAACTCTGTCATTGTTCGATTATCGATCATATCCGTAACTTTATCCTATGCATTCGTTAAATCACTGCCATTAAAACAACCAAGCACTCACCTGCAACACTTTCTTGCTTCGAACATCACTGGCATTGAATTCCAAGATTTCGTATCCCAGTGATTCGGCAACCACATGAGCGGTCGTGGTTTTGCCAATACCAGGCGGTCCACTGATCAACACTCCGCGGAAACTGAAAATATCGTCCTTTGCTGCAGTCTGAAAGTTCTTGGCCAAATTCTCCTCCCTTAAAACCGAATCTATCAGCTAATTCTTCGATATACGGTTCTATATTTACCAGTTTTCCAACCACGAAGCGATCTTCTTGACCATATCCTTGTTTCCCATAATTTCATTCATAGTTTTCGGTTTGTACTTTTCCGTCCACAGCTGTGACTCTGAATCCGTGGTTGTTGCAGGAGATGCGCTATATAGATAGTTGAGTCAAGAATATAAATACAAAGCGAACCTACCCAGTAGCAGATGCTTCAGCAACAGAAACTTTGCTTGCAGCTTTTGCTTTCGATGCAGGTGCCTTTTCCTTTGGAGCTTTCACCTTTGGTAACATTGACTCCGTCTCTTTCTCCTCCGCTTGGCCAACAAGCTCATAAAACCCATCTTCATCCAGAATCTTTGTGCCCAGCTTTTTTGCTTTGTCAGTTTTCGTTGCGCCGGCATCCCGACCACGAAGTAAATATGTTGTTTTGCCACTGACAGCACTTGTAACCCGACTATATAAAATACCTAAGCACTTGGTTCTAGTTATGTTTCATACCCTCCATATCGTTTGATGATATCAGTCGTGGTAGACTTGTCTATAGTCTCAAATTCTCCTGATATAACGAAAGTAGATCCTTGAAGGCAATTTGGCTTGCCCACTGGCAAGGGCCGTGTTCCTAGTGCCTTTGGTGGCTCTCTATGCATCATTTGATAAAAACTAAAAAAAAAAAAAAAATAATGATCAGCCCCAATTCGATAATAGAAAATAAAACCATACTTCTTTCCTTTCTTCTTTGGTGGTTCCTCCTTCACACCGTCGTCCTCCTGTTCTTTCACTGTAGTTGTTTGTTTACGCTTTTTCTCCGTCTTTTCGGATTCTACAGTGGATTTCCTAGCTCTGGAAGTTGCTAATGGTTTTTTCTCCGGTTCGATATCCTCTTCAATGTAATCATTGTCTTCATTGTCTTCGTCGTCTTCGTCGTCTTCAGTTGGCTTAAATTCCTCTTCTTCATTTTTAACTGCTGCTGGAGCTTTCTTTGTTGATTTAGCTTTTTCTGCTGGTTTAGCTTTCTCTGCTGGTTCAGCTTTCTCTGCTGGTTTAGCTTTCTCTGCTGGTTTAGCTTTCTCTGCTGGTTTAGCTTTTTGTGCTGGTTTAGCTTTCTTTACTGGTTTATCTGTCTCTGTTGGTTGGACTTTTTCTGTCGGCCGAGCTTGTTTTGTTGCTTTCTTTGACGAACGGAAAAATTCCGTTGGATCTACAGACATTTCCTCCTCCTTTGATTTGCTATGTAACATCGTTAACTAAATGAGCAGCTTTAAGGAGTCGCGTAATTACCTTTTGTCCGCAGTAGCTTTTGATTCGCGTGAGCGTGAAGACGTCTGACTATTAAAAAGGTATAAGCAGATTGTCATATCTACTTCCCAAATTACAAATCATCGTCCCCGTCGCTTGTCTCTTTTTTAGTCGATCGGCTTTTTGCGAAATACTTGGTAATGTCCATGCAGTGAGAATGAACGATAACGCGACACGCGACTTCCTATGTTTCATTGAGCGGATATCTGCCGTGACCACAGAAACCGGTCTTCCAAATCGGGTAAGCCAACAGGCCGCGATCATTGGCCAATTAACAAAATGTTGGTTGGTGGCTTCTCGCATAAATCAGGTTTTAGATATAGTCGAGATATATTGACAGTGAAGGGAGTAATGAGCCTAACTCCATCCTAGCATGCAACTAAGGAAAAAAGCTTATAATATTACTGTAATTTGCGCGAGAAAAGAATCACTTGCTTGAGTCCCTCATGACAACGCAACAGGGACGAAGTTGTCGAACCAAAACACCCGTTTCCCTTGGTTCCAAAGCACAGCTTCACCCTAAGGGATCTCTATTTAGATTCACTAACACTACAATAGCTTTTGGGGGTAGTATTCCTCCACAATCTTATATCTAGGATAGAACTGCCAGCTACCTATGAACGGTGGATGCAAAAGCAACCGTACCAGGAGTGCGCCTGCTGGGAGAAACAACAGCATTCTGCGCCACAAGAAGCAAAACAACAATAAAATTACTTAACATTACCCATTCCTGCAGTCATACTCACTTCTAGTTATACCTGGCAAATGTGGAAAATCTTCTACTGACTGTAATATTGCCGAAGCATCTTTTATTGCACAATTGGGCGTAAGTAGCAGGGCCTGAAACCTATTCATTTGGGAGATCGCTGCAGGCCTCACAGAAAGAAAGCGGAAAAAGGGGGGGGGGGCGATTAGTGACAGCCAATTTCATGAATATAATACATCACAAGTCTATTAAAGATGTGGCTAACAGGAATAGGAAAACATGTTTATTACTGAAAACTAATATTGGAACAGTGTTGTGGCAGTAATAGTTGCGAAACACTTAAGGCAGAGGAATATAAAAGCATCACGGAATACTCATGCTGTTTCACTGTCGAGCGTTATTTCAGTAAGTAGCTATTTGCCTTTAAAAGTTCACCGCCATCATGGCAATAACGTTTATTGGTATCTTAGAAAACGTATATGCTTAACTTTTAACACTCTTCCTGATCGAAGTCAATTCTATGCTTTCTGTTTTTTGGCGTATTATATTTTATCATGTTTACGCCTGTCATCCTGTTAGGTTCTGTTTTCTCTTGTTGCTACACTTTTCTGTTTTGGTTTCGGTACTTTTCTAATTTCATCTTTAAACTTTTCTCAAGTCTACCTGGAAATCCCCTATTTAACACTTGTACGACATCGGACCCAAACTTTTGATGAGGGATTAATTACAGCCAATCACCATCAGCTATTTGCAATCTTCTAACAGAATTTGTCTGTGCATCTAGAACCCAAACGAGATGCATATTATACTATGATGTTAAAAATGTAACTATAAAAAAAACACAGGTGCTGTCAATGTTTGTCATAGCCAGATTATAGCCAGATCGTATTCAGATCAGTTAACATTTAAGTTTGTCACACGAGATGTTAGCCGCAGTACCCAGGCACTACAAAAGAAAACATCTTTACCTTATGACATAGTAATATATTTATGCTTTTATAAGTTAGTGATATTGCTATGGAATAATGACGTTTAGCTGAGAGAAAAAAGGTTGTTATGTGATCACATTTTTATGTATGCTTCGGAGTCGCGGGGATGGCGGGCTCAGGCGGTGCAACAACGTAAAGCAAACAAAAAAAAAAGGTATCCCGTACGTACTTCAACAGTTTAGTGTGACTTCCAGAGATCTTGCGTATTTAATACTTTTCTTTTTCGAGATCTCTTTATTATCTTTGATTTTTTTATAGATAGCTTTATTAAATTTCTGAATGATGGCTGACAGAGAAGGCTATCGATCTCGCATCAAGCATGCTTTTATATCTCGACTTCAGCTTCGCCCACCTGTGGACAAGGACCCACGAGAATTTAGTACAACGAAAAAGACGTTAATTATTATGAGTATTGCCTTATGTGCTGGTACATCAGGCTTTTCGAGTACAATCTATTTTCCAGGTAAGAAATTGATATTTGTTTGATTTACATAATTAAATGTGAAATCCAAGGATTGCCCACGATCACTTCCGACCTAAGCGCTCCACCCATGGCTACAACGCTGACAGCGGCTCTTTTTATTTTATTCATGGGTATCGCACCTGTCGTGTGGGCATGTATCTCCGACCATTACCAACTACGACGCTCGTTATTTATGGTATCGATGACGATCTTTGGTGCGGCTTCACTGGGCTCAGCTTTCTTAAACAATATTTGGGGCATTGTTGTTTTGCGTTGCGTTCAGGCCATTGGATCATCATGTGGTCAGTCTGTAGGCGCAGGTAAGAAAGGAATCAAAAATTAGCCACGTGGAAATGCGTTAAATGTGTTTGTGTCATTTCACGAAAACAAACCAGGCGTCATAGCTGTACGTTGTTATTACTTTTGTCTTGAGTTCTAATTCAAATGTTTTAACAGGATTGCTACCCAGTCGAACAACGAGGAGCAGCCTTTGGAAAGTATTTTTTCGGTGTTTTCTTTGGTCCTTTACTTGGTAAGCCTTTCTGCATAAGCTGAGCACACTATATTGATGGGTACAACAATAGGTCCCATCATCGGTGGATTTCTTATCATGAGCAATAGCTCATGGAGAGCTACTTTCTTTTTCTGCGTTGCGTTGGCTATTTTTAATATCGTAGTGGTCTTTTTTCTACTTCCTGAAACATTCCGCATCAACGAGAAGTTTGACACCCAGCTTCCGGTTTCCACTGTTTCCAAGAACGACCTGATATCAAATCCCAACAGTTCATCGGAAACAGTTTCTGAACAAAACAAACAAGAATCTAATATTACGGTGGTGAAAAATGACAAAGTGCAACCTAAAGGAAACTTTAATCCATTTTCGGTGTTCCTCCTCCTTCGCCACCCATTCATTTTTATGGGTTCCTTAGTATCTGGAATTGCATTTGGATGCATGTTTGCCACAGAAACGATAATACCTATTCTATACACGCAATATTACGGATTCACATCATGGGAAACAGGTTAATACCGATTTCTGGTTCGGGCCTGGAGGAATTTCTGATCTCACCGACGGTGCATTTATCTTTTTAGGTCTGTCGTACCTTGGAGGTGGCGTCGGTAATTTGCTTGGTTCACTCATAGGAGGATACCTGTCGGATCGTTTGCTCTTACGCTCGCGGAAACTTCGAGGTGGTCGTCCAGTAGTTGAAGACCGTATCACTTTAAATCTGTGGCCCTGTGGCGTTCTGATTGTTCCTTTTGGGTTATTATTGTTTGGTTGGGGGATACAAACCGGGAAATCCGTATGGGCACCAATTATTGCATTTGGTATACAATGTTTTGGTGTTAATCAAGTAATGACAGGCTCATCGGCCTATCTTGTGGATGCCATGCCGGGACGTGGTGCATCTGTAACAGCGGTGTCCAACTTCGTGCGAATGATTCTAGCATGTGTCTTTACCCTTATTGCCAACCCGCTAGTGGAAAGCATAGGCCCTGGTTGGACTTCCGTCCTGCTGGCTGCATTGGCTCTATTTTCCATGCTACTGCTTCTGTGTTTAAAGTTATGGGGAGAGCGGCTGAGACATTGGAGTGGATTTGTATAATAGATATAATACGTGTGCTTATTACGCCATATAAATCTTATTAACCGTACCAAGGATTACGACATAGTTGACTGCAATAACTAATAAAAGCAACGGTACAAACACTACTTCGGGCGTATTACAGGGAAATCTATAGTTCAAAATTTTGCTAGGTTGGAGAGCTAATAAACTTTATGCAAGTTGACCTCCATTCATGTGACTAAGCACTAGAAAATATTCACAAGAACTACACACGAGGAAGGTTTGTACATGCAATATGAATACATGTCCTACAGAAATGTTAAGAACAGGGGGACACGTTATTTTGCGGAAGAGATCTTGTTCTACAAGTAGGTTGCGATTCAAGTCGATACACACGTAAATCAATATAGCAAAAAGGCATGATAAAACAACTGCCATTACCACAATTACCTAATGGTTGAGTAATGCATATATATTTGGCTCTACCAAGTTGATTGAAGCGGTAACGTATTTCATCAATCGGATAAAAACGTAAAATTGCTGAAAATAGTTGCGTGGCGTGGAAAGAATTAATACACTGGCTCATCATATACAATAATATACCGCTGTTTTAAGTAACCACAACTGTTGGGATCTTTATTGTGCGCACAATGTTCATAAATTCCTCATATCAGCGTGGTGTATCGATACCCAAAGCAGGTTTATCAGTTGATAAGGATGATGACTGCGGTCGAAATTATTCATATGAAAAACTGATATTTAATATGATACATCTCCGGTATTAACTTAGATGACCATATACAGGATTGCTCTCGTGTTTCTACTGCAGTATGACTGTATTATAACGGTTTAGTCGCTACCGTCAATTATGGGTAGCTTGTTCTCTTCCCTCGTTACTCTATCGATGGGGCTACATTCAACTACGCCAGATGCATTACAGCATCCCCCGATACGGTAGTATTGTTGATCCTATTCAACCTTCTTATATAGCGAGGATATAGCAATGCAATCCCGTAGATAACTCTTCTACTACTATACGGACGATCCACCGTAATCATAAATACCCTATATATACCTTGGCCTTCTAACATTTTACTTGCGGCCAGGCCAGGGGCTATCATTTCCTTTTTCTGGAAGTGGCTAAGCGGATGTGCTAATTTAGCGTAAAGTTCCGAGTGATAATAGAAGTCTATATCTTCACCTGTAACCATGAGTGATCTTATTATAATGCTCAAACTAATTTCCCATTCACAGGGATCAAATGTATGGGTGTGGAATTTTATGCTTTAACTGATATATTAACCACGCATGCTCAATATCTCCTTAGTACTGTAGAGTAAAGCCATCCAATAAATAGTACATCGTTTATTTATGCTAAAAGTAGCTCCCATCTCTGGCATATCTCGCTGTTTGAGTATCAGCAGTGTCTTCTCTCGCTGGGCCAAATTTTGGTGATGGTGCTTTGTATCTTTTCAGTTCCAACACGCCCCGCCCACTCGGGATTAGCCGTTGCAAGTCCTGTCGAGATGGTACACGTTGACAGGAAAACTAAAGAGATAGAATAAGAAGCTATTGACAGGACTTTTTCTTCTTTCACGATACTACCTTGTCGTTGAAATTTGTGTATTTTTGTAATAGTTCGGTCACAGCTTCTTCCTCTTTACCAGCACGCGATGCTACGGCAGACTTTCGAATGTGAGGTTTTGACAGACCTGCATGCTGAACTGCCCGCAAATCAGCTTTACAGTCTCTTAAGAATCCAATGGCTTCTCCAATTTTGCTATAGATTTTGATTAATAAAGGTAATAAGGCAAGCTAATGTCACTTACTTGCTATCATATGCGTCGAGAGCAAGATTTTTTTTTGCCATAGCCTATTATATCCAGTTTATCAGCCATTTGCATTCTTGGACTTTCAGTGTTTACTTACCATATAGAACTGTGACCCATCCAATAAATATTTTTTGAGATCTGAGCAAACTTCGTGCCCACCACTAATAGATGAGATCAATCCGTACGCCATTTCGTACTCTCCGGCAACCCCAATATATAGTTTTGCAATTAGTGATTTCGAAAGTTTGCTGCTGACAAGTGCTTTGCTGATAGCAATCGACTGTGCATCTGCGAGAGCCATTCTTAGAAGAAAACAGAACATATTTAGTTCCACATATTGTTTCATCATTTCTCTTTACTTAGACAAAGCCGTAGGAAGCTCTTTGATTGTTTCCACAGGGCGATTGCTAGACGGTTGATTCCACTTAGGAATCACTTCATTTGCCACGTACTGAAACACACCTGCTGCCGTGTTGAGTGCATCAGCAGCCTTTGGAATCGTCATCATCATTATCACACAAAATGCATTCCTCTTTTCTATTTTCTTTTATTTCTTGCTTTATCACACGTACCTTATTGTATTGCATCGCTGCACTAGTTGTATCGTTGTCTTGTATAGTCTTTAATAGATCATTGCTTTGCAAGGAACAGGCGTAGGCGTAAGTCATTAGAACAAAGATAAGCTCGTAATAAATGTCAGAGCATACGATCCGTGGCGCGTTACTTCCAGTGTGGATTAGATGGTCGCTCAAGGTGGATCTCCACGACGTTTCTTCGTCATGTTATCAATGCTTGCACCGTAAAGAATTAAGAAACATACCAATGTTCTTTTGTTTCTGAAGTTTCAATTCGCCATGCTCAAGACAATTGATCATACTAATTAAGTATGGCAAATAGTCTTCGATTGTCTTTTGTAGGAGCAGGATCAGTCGAGTTAATGTGAAAGAAAATTGGCACTCACGTTGATAATGAGACGATAATCACGCGATTCCTGAGCTTCTTTCTTAAGACCTTTAAGGACGGTTCTGAGTCTGCCCCGTTGAGCAGTGGCATCAGAAATTTCGGATGAATAGGTTCCTGCATTGCTCAGAAAATCTACAAAGGACATGGTCCCAGTAGTTGGTAAAGAATAGGGGTAACTCATGATGGTATTGCTGTCCAACTCGCCGAGAAAGGTGACCTTGTAGAAAAAGAGGATTTCTTGCTGATTAAATTGCTGAAATCTTCGTGCCACTAAATGCTGCTTTTTGCGCCAATCAAAAACAAACATTGTGCGCAAGAGGATTGAACTACTCCATGCTGTAGAAAGGACACTCATGACGTAGTCACTGATATCCATCTTCAACCTTCTTTTGTCCACGTAACTTGTGGAGACCTGAGGTGCACCATAGATAAAATAAGCAACAAACAGCACATTCTAAATTTAATAAAATGTACACTTTCGCGGCGACCCTCGGTATTAAAATAACCAGGATAGAATTGACTGGGATAACTTTTTCGATATATGAATGACTTGTGAAATATGAGTGGCTGATAACGAACCTAAAAAGGATCAATATGCTAGTGAAAAGCTATATTAATATTAATAACTGGTTGCCTTAGGTATCAAACCGTGTTATTTACGGTGATACATGCACTTTCGTGCAAAGGGACCACAGGAAGGCAGGCAAAACGTCGTACGCGACTTTCCAGAATCCGAGCTACTTTTAGCCAACCAAAATTAGTAATGATTTTCTAATTGAACATAACTTTCCAGAACCTTCAAATGCCATCCTCTGATCTGAATGGTTGTCTAAAGAACTAAAATGAAATATACTGCTGTACGATAAGAAATAAAAATGGACTTATCGGAAAACGCCCTTAGATCATTCCATAGGATATTCATCTACAAAGAAAAGAGAAGTAAAAAGTATAACTTTTTCATAGCTTTACCTGCCCTTGAATATTACATATGGCTATGAAAGATGTTATCAGACGCTTTGGTGACAACTGTTTGCCTGTTTAAAACTGTAGCCATAACAGGAGGAATACAGCAGGACAAGAACCCTCCTCGGCCTCATGCTTGCATACTGCTTCACTATAATCAGCGAATTAATTTGTATCGTTTTCTTACAAAACCCGGATACTTATCTCTGAGGAAATGGTGGGGTAATGGGAGACGAGAAGAAAGAAAGAAAAAATTCAGGACATAAATGTTCTGAGACAGACAGGACAAAACAACAATACGGACAGATCCTAAAATCCTGATCATGTCGAATGCTCACGCATACTTTATGTAATGAGCTTACTTGAAGACGGTAGGGAAGTAATGCATATAGAACCATAAGCCATCTTTGGGGACGGACTATAATGGTTGTTTGCACTTTGCATTTTACTTTTTCACAGTTTAGTTCACATAATACAAATATCTACAGGCCAGTATAGAATTAAAAAAAAATAGAACAATACATGTGGAACGCAGCGATCTCGAAAAGTTTTCTGGGTGTCCATAAGGAAACAGGTGCTGTTTAGGTGTCAAAAAGAAATTGGCACAGGTGCGATTTATTATGTTTTTTCCTATTTGTTTGTGGCAATCACTAATGTATTTTGCGTGGTTGGCTACAGTAAGCTTGCACTAAAAAATAATCAAATAGGGCATCATGAAGACATCAGCGCTTGCAGAAGTCGTACTCTATCTATAGGGACTTAATCCTCCGTTTGACGCGAGATGGATATATGCAACATAAAGCAATACATCCATCGTCAGCACATAAGTTGAGATGTTCTTGGAGCATTTAAAATTATTGGTCACTTTCTATTAATTGATGCTCCAGTCTTTGATGCGAATATTTCATGATTGTAAAACAATTTTGCAACTTGACAAAATTGGTCAGTTGTAACATCCTCTGGGCGTGCTTTAAAGTCCATAATAGCTTGCATATCAGCAATGACGACATCAGTTATTGATATTGTTTTGCGAAGGGAGCTGAAAAAAGCACATGTCAGGCTTGAGATCGAGGTTGCTAGTACTTACTTTGTAATGTTTCCTATGGTTTTTCGACGTTTTGTAAAGTAGATTCGGAGTAGATTCTCCAGTACTTCATGGGTCGCTTTGAAAGATGTTTGGATTACTACGGTAGCATTCGGTTATCTTACCAGCTGTATGGTGGTCTATAAATGGCGAGGTTCTTGGAGTAAGTTGTACGACGCTCGCGTCGACCTAGTTTCTATACATTAAGTAAAAGAAAATAACAATTATATCTTCCATTACTTTTGGCCTTGGAACGAATACAGATGACGGTACTTGGTATACTGTCTTTGTATGGCATAGACTTTGGGTAATAACTGCCAATCTGCCACGATGAGGGGTTGAAGGTTCAGCAACTATACGCTTTACGAAAGCAAGAATCGATACTGTAAATAAGTTATGCAAGTGGATGAACAACCCACCTGAGCCACCTCTTTCTGAAACATCAGTGTCATCCACACATCCAATTTAGAAAATAAGCCGTCTTTTCTTGCCATCATGTGCAACCATTGCATCAGCAAGGGAGTTGCGACGTTGAAAGGTAAATTTCCCATAATGTGTGCAGGGCCAGATGCCGTATCTAGTGGACTTGCTGCATCTATGATTTCTTGGTGCGAAAGTTCAAGCATATTGCCGTTCAGAATCTATTAGAAGTTTAAATTCGTCTCGTGGAACCTTAAAGGCTTACCTTTAACCGATGCCCTGAAGCCACCGACAATTGCTGTCAAATCGAGATATAAGCTAATGCCTCTCATTATCTTTTGTTCTTACATTGAGAGTGGGTAAAAATCGCGTGTCCTTTTCAACTGCTATCACCTTGTGAACACCAGTATCAAGAATTGAACGCGTCAAAAGGCCAGGTCCTAATAAAGAAAGTAAGTAAAAATTACTTTTATATGATCAAGTTACCTGGTCCAACTTCGACTACTAATGGTGTCGTACTCGATGAAAGGCAAGCTGTCCGAACGATTTTGTCTGTTGCATGTGCATGAGAATTGATGCAGACATCGTATGAAAGTTATACCGGTAATGTTTTTATCAAGAATGAAGTTTTGACTAAGCTGCGACCGTGCTGATAAGCCATAAAGCTTGATGAGTTCACGGATCGAAGGTAACCGTGGTAATGACATGTGGACTTTTATGTATTTTTCGCAAGTGGTGGAACCAAACACCTGTAAAAGGGACTGTCTTCGGACGCAACGGCCATGTCTTCATCATCGGCCGGCTTTTTTACACGTAGCCTATGACAATTCTGTGCATACTTGCACTGGCTTTTTTAACAATAAGAATAAGTTACTATAGGGTTCGACTTTTCGATATAGGAAATGGTGACAACAAGTACGCATTCAGCGTTACGTGGTATGGGGATTGATCCGCATTTACAACGCCGATAGCGCTTTAGATCTTAAGGCCGTGAGATATTAGACATTCACGTTATATATGGTTTCTTTCGGGTTCAAGCTGGCATCAGTAAAACCTTAAACGGAGAAACTGAAAGCAGCTATGATCCTTCCTTTTTTGAATAGTAAAGACACGGACTACGAGATCACTCGGACATAGCAGCAAAGGTAGAAAGTTCGTGTGAAAAATAAATTATACATTATGCATTTTTTAAAACGCCATCATTTTTCAGCCATATTATATTGCGCAGCAATAATGGCTTGATGGCGATTCATTGCATCTTCATTATAAATTTCAGTGTGTAGGCGCACCTGACTAACCGCAGGGAATGGGTTCACCTTGCTAAGTACAACTTGTTGTTTTTGATGATGCAGGTATCCACGAATGTATTTCTAAACCATTGCTGTTGAGAAAACAACCATTTTTTTTTTTTTTTTTTTTACCTGAGTGATTAATGAGACGAGTATGCTTTCCATATCATTGATGTCTAAGGTTGTATCTTTTTCTGAAAGCTGAAGGGATTTGACGCAATCTTTGTACAGTAATACATGACCACCACTTGGAACGCAAGTTAAAAGCCAACTATACCTCAATGAGTAAAGTATGATAAATGATAAGCGTACTGTACTCACGTCCTCCGCACAAGACTCCGCCAAACTAACACTGAACCACGTTCTCGTAACATTACGTAGGTATATGTTTCATAAAAGAACTGGAAGTATTTGTCAATGTGGGTTAAGTACGCATGTAAGTCGCCCAACTTAATTTGGCGGATCAAATCAGAGAATGGGCCTGATAGCTGGTACTTGTTCAGCAGCGCTGTATTTGGAAATCTCCCTAGTAGAATCCGGCAGGGTATCAGGTATTTTAAAACGAGACTGGTGATAGTATTTAGATCATTAACAGCAATCAAACCAATGAGTTCCTACTGCATACCGCTTATTATGCCATTGCTGTGCTGGACACCTCTCAAACGCGAAGGACAAATGCTCTTCTGCCTATTGGTACATTAGTACAAACGGAACTAGTATATTCTACTTATTACCGTCTTTAAACGGTTTTGATACAACAGATATCGACCAAGATAATAACGATAGGTTACTTGATCAGCCATAGGGAACAGCAAGATATCTACACCACCCGTTCGAATGTTGGTGATGAACGTTTGGCATAGACGCGTTGCATCAAGCTGTAATAGTACACGTTAAGCTTTTTGGGAGTCGTAGTTCGATAGTTGAGTACCTTGAAATAAACTCGGAATGCTAGATTTGTAACATAAAATATACCTTGTCGTTTTGACGTTTCCATAGGCGATCTGCAATGAATAACGTAGGATTAGAGCAAAAAGACTGGGGCGAAAGCAAAGATACCGGTCTGCTAGCATAATGTTGAACATTTTCGACAGTAAGCGCGCCGATGCATGTGCTTTGCTTGCTTTCCCTCGTAATTTCGCATGTTGGTCAACCTATGAGTACAAACAGGATGTAGCTATAAGAACGCAATTGCACACGTGTCAACGTACATTAAAACCTAATTGAACCAGCTTGCTAGACAACATCTTGACCAAAGGAACTTGGTAGTATGTATCGGGACCATTGAATAGAGGGACTAAGCAGCTGCGAAAAAAAGAAAATTAGTATTGATAGATGCAGAGTCGTAAAATGCTTACCTATAGAACTTCTCGAAGTAGTCAAATACTAGCACGAGATCTGTATCTGTCAGATACCGAAGGAGCTGCAAGTACGCGACAACAAACGATGCAAGTGCTGCTGAATCATCACCCAGAATGGAGTCCACGATTTGTTCACATTCTTTATCATCGATCTAAAGGTATGCGTTTGTCCTGATCCCCTCGTCTTGAACATGAATGTCTCTCACCTGTGAGAGTGCTTGACATAAGGTAAAAACACCCGCATTGTTTGGCTCCAATTGGAACAGGTCTGCGAATATGGCAGGGTCCTGGGCGTTGAATGCCATTAGTACATGGCCGGAGAAGGTCTCTAATAGGGACATGGTGGAAGAGAGAGAGAGAGAGAGAGAACAAAGTCACGTCGTTAAGGTGGATCAACGCATGTATATGTTTTTCCAAGCGATTTCGCGCTGTGTAAAAAGATTATTTTGTGCTGGCAAATAGGAACGACTTGTGTTTAAGTTGGGGCTGTTTGTATTGCGACAAAACCAGTTGATACCATTGACATCACAAATATGATGCCACTCTAGAATAGCAAAATAGAGTAGAGGCAGAGAGTGGTATATCTGGAAGAATATGTATTTATACAAACCCTCTTCGGTCCATCAACACCATCAAATATTTCGTTTATTTGGGTAGGAGAAGCAGCAACATGATCAGTTGAACCAATCAGGTTGCATAAGTTGTAATCTATGACGACTACACTGCGCGACTCCTGCGATATTTTTTGACCCACGGTGGTAGAGGAATTACGCTGAGCTTCTCTGCTTTTAGTTAAGCTGAGGTGCTATTTAACGTTGTTAAGGTCTCGTAACAGGGAAAAGTTGGATATTGCAAGAATATAAACTCTATAGAGCTTATGTCAAGTAAACTAGCGATATTGTTACAAGTTAGACTGGAAGATCCCAAGCTTTCCAGTTAGCTGCAAGCTGACTTAATGAGCGATAAGTTAAAGTTACGATTTCCGTTTTATTCAAGTCCCTGACGGAAGTAAATCCACTTGCAAGAGATAAACAAACTATGAAAGGTTTCACCGGCTGCTGAATCTGGATGAACCAGATTATGCCGGAGCTTTCATCCTTTCGGTATCTAGTTGTTAAGAATAACAAAGGAGGAAAACAATATGATCAGTTATTTCAAATGGTAATTACATGGAATGTACAGCAAAAGGCCTTGTAAAGCGTGTATGTTTACCATTGCACGGGAGGATGCCCAATTTTATCACAGACAAATAGATGTTAATCCATCTTCAGGAGGATAATCAGAACTAGAAGAGGGAAAGATAAATTTTGCATAAAAGATGGGAAAAAGCATATAAAATAGGCCTAGCTTTGGGGTAGATAACCATATCTTCCTGTTCATTCGCATTAATCGGATAGTGTGTTCTCTATCAGTGCAAACAACTCCTGTTCACCAGCGCAAAGTTTGGTAAAATAGGAATAAGGCATTGCAATGGATTTTTACTATCATAATCTTATACTCTGTCCCACAAGTAATGTTGTTCTCAGCCTTTTTGAAGGTACAGACTGACAAAACAGATGCAGTTTTTATTTTATTCTACCGCCTAATGAGCACAGCATCTGTTTAAGCCTATTTGCTCTAGCCAGATTCCAATGTGGTGAATATCCAGCGGGTGTTGAGAGACGTCCAGTAACTTATGCTAAATCTACCCGCCCATTCAGAAGACCCATAAATTGATGGTTGGATGTTCTAGCAGAAACAGTACGAGCGAATGCTGAACCTTCTATGGATTCCCGATTTGATATGTTCTGATTAAAGTGATTTCACTGCCAAGTTCTATTACAAAACTGTACAGCCTATGTTCCAAAAATCGTCAACAATAAAGCCTTTACGCAACCTAATCCAACGACAGTAACACCCACCCATCATTATGTCAGAATCACTACTAGGTACCTACACTACTTCCGAACGCGTATGCTGTTTTCCTGAGAAACTCCAATAAGTTCAATCTGTTCACCTAGTTTATGACTGTAGAATGGCTAAAACACAATGATAACACAGTGCTAAGCGCCTAAAGAGGGAAATAAACTATATCTTCAACTTTATTCTCCGGAAATTAGTAACGGCGAGTACCGTAACGAGAAAATTCTTGCGAAGACCCCGAGGACACGTCTCTACCGGAAGCAATTTGATCTGAATACATTTTTCCAGAGGATCTAAATATCACGTCAGTCCCCACAAATTTCGCATAATATGTATTACTTACGCCGTTGTGTATCCAGAGCGAGTAGGGGCAATCACAGATCGCACGGTAGGTGTTGTAAAAGACGATGCTGGCGAATGAGCTGGAGCGTGAGGAACTGCACCGCTAGCTCTAGTTCTTAGAATAGCGCGCAGGACACGACCTGTACAAAATTGACACACATGATTATCTCTCCCTCTTCTTGCCTTTGTATCCTTTACCATCAGCGATCTCGTTGTCTAGTTTCGCAATACAATCCAGCGCTGCTGCCTTAGTCGCAAATTCAATCTCTGCCTCACCAAATGATCGACCCGCCCGGTCTGTCAAAAGCTCACAGCCTAAAACCGATCCAAACTGGGAACATGCTGTCTGTTGAGCAAATGATTTTGAAGTTAGCAAGCTGAATTTTATTTTCGAACACTGACTTGCCTTCACATCGTCAGCGTTTGTGCCGGGATCTAAGTTACTAAGCAATACGACTGCTGGCCCGGATTCTCCACGGATAGAAATTCCGTTGTTCGTACTTGATGTATGTGATAAACCTCGGATTGTGAACATTCGCTCTTCAGAGGTGACGGTTGGTTGGTACAGCTGCTGCTGCTGCTGCTGCTGCTGCTGTCGCTGTCGCTGTTGTTGTTGTTGTTGTTGCTGTCGCTGCTGTGATTGAGGTGGAGAGCGAGATTTCAGTTCTCGACCTTGTGCTCGTCCTGAAGAAGGACCAGCCGAGCCAAGTCTGCGATTGATAGCTTTTGTAATTACGATATTGGAAGGATCAGGTCTCGCATTCATTGCTGGTCGGTTTTTGGCAGTAAAAAGTGGCTGCTTCTTGGGAGCCTTTGGTGCAATGGCATTAGTCTACTTGTCAGCCGAAAGAAATCACTACCATTCGTGACAACGCCGAGCGTGCAGCTGGCTTGCTTATGCCTCTTGACTTTGCATTGATGGGTGGCTTGCCCTGCCCGGTACGCTTTCCTTTGGAACCTGGGAGTTGCTTTTGTTGATTTGGTCGTGACCCCTTATCACCACGTTGATTTTGTTTCGTCTTTTTTTTATTCTTGATGATATCATCAAGAGATGAATCAAGATCCATTGCGGTGGTACTCATCCCTTTCGTAAGCACAAAGTCCAGTTCTGTATCCCCACTTGGAATTTCAGACAATTGTCTGTTTTGTTCTGGACGAATCGAAACTCCGCTTGGGCGGTCGATGTCGATTTTACAGCATGTCTGATCCACTAACAATGGCTATCCAGCGTAACTGCTATCCAGTTATTATTGATACAGGGAGTAATCTCATCATCTTTCTGGGTAGCGTTACATTTAATGTTCTTCTTGGTTTGGATTAGGGTTCAGAAAGGGTAAACAAGAGGGCATGGGAAATGTTTTGTAGCTACGTTCATTAATTACACCCGGAAAAGTTCCCAAACGATGAGTCCTAAAACTATCTATAACTAAAAAGAAGAAATCATTTTTTATCATGAATATGTATTGAAAATCCGTGTTTATATCTATCACGGGTCCACGCTACCACGACCGAAACGACAGCAAAAATCTCTGTGCGATTCAGGGTTGAGGTTTTAAACCCACATGTTTATAGGCGGATTGATCAGTACTGAACATGCTTCGTTCTTACTTATGTGCTCCGCATTTCAATAGTAAAACTTGTAAATTCAAATTCGTGAACTAAAACTTTGTAGAGTAAAAAAAAAAAAAAAAAAAAAAAAAAAAAAAAAAAAAAAAAAAAAAAAAAAAAAAA
>JNEV01000869.1:0-43297 GCA_000697495.1 Saksenaea oblongispora B3353 | reverse complement strand
AGTGACCAAAGGGACAAACGGATCGTGGCGGATAGCTCGTTCAACGAGACGTAATGATCTTTTCGTAAGTATCTTTGGTCTTCCCTTCCCAGGTTTCGATACTATTGTACCAGTTTCATTGAATCTTTTTACTACTTTTGGACGGTAGATCGACCCAGTCCCTTGACCTTAGCGATTTCGCCATATGACATTCCTGCTTCCCTCATGCCTATGATGATTGCGCGCTCTTGCGCTGGAATTTCGGTATTTGCCTCGTGAGTGTTGTTAGAGACATCCTGAAGAGGCATAGTAGCTAGTTCCCAAGAAAAGTAACGAAGTTGCTACAATACTTCTGCTTGATGCTTTTACACTTTGCGGAGTTTATTTAACTGTAGACTTTTTATAGGGGAGTGTATAATGTCGTAGTGCGTGGTACTAAGATCATACAAGGCGTCATGTGTCACTATACAAAAAAAAACTGCCATTATTCCTCGTACAAGAAACACAGTGTTACTTGCCAAGGAGTTGATGACCGTTTTGTCCCTAAGAGTGAGTTCAAGTACATATATACCTTGTCGATAACAATAGCACTACTTTCGCTATTTTAGAGAGCAGTGCTTCTCAATTTTTCCCGATACAAGACGCTCATTAATGCAAGGATTTTGAAGGACCTTGAGGACTTAACAAACTCATCATGTTTGATAAGGTTCGGTGATGACAGTGATGACAGTGATGATGATACTGATGATTACGACTTAGTGAAAGTGAGGATGACGATAAAGAATCAGCAGAGGGCCTGACGAGATCCTAAAAGACGTAACTTTTGAGGATGACATTTTGACAGAAACAAGATGGGAGGAAATTCTGTTCGCAAATTTGAAAGAAGTATAAAACGTCTTCTTTGAATCCATTTATTTATTTAGCGATCCAAGTTCTGTGTTTACCTCCTAATGGCAATATCAACTGTGAACTTACGTCTGACACAGTGCTCACCGATTAGAGTGCAAATATATTCTCGGCTGTTGTCAAATGAGTCTAAATATCCAATAAACTTCTTGTGTACGCGTTAAGAATCTATGACACCATCTGCTGAAACAGCAATCTGTGCTTGATAGCAAAACTGATAAATTATTTATTTACACTAAGTAAAAGATATGATCATCCGTCCTCTCTAGTCCAGCTTTAGATGTGCTGTTTATTGAATGACATTTTACGCTACTCTTAAGATAATTTTGCGTCAGGAAAGGGTCCAAGTTTGCGCTAAACATAAAATAAATATGCGTCATTAACAAATCAGTCTTACGGGAACTATATTTTGCTTATATTAACTTGCCCCTTCCGTGGGCGCAAAATTCACCCGAGTAGCATAAAAATGCATTCATGGCTAGTAAATGGAAGAATATGGTTGACAACTTTTACTTACCCCCGAGGGGTATCCCGCCGCTCGTGCGGGCGGCCTCACCGCACCAAATCCATGGTGGGTGCGACCGAGGACAGAAGATTTCCGGGAATGGTTCGTCCGGCTAATAGATTGAAAAACCCACCCACCCTTTGATGAATATTTGGCTTGCTTACGTCTGATGGACTGTAAAAAAATAAATAAATCGAAGTTAGGAGCCATAACGGCATTCTATCAATGTTTTGTCCTACCGCTTTGTTGGAATTTCCCTTGTGTCTGAAACCACCGGATGTTTCAGATTGTCGAGGACGTTCTGGAAGAGGTATCCTTGCCCTTGGCTTTCGGAGACGAATGCTTGCTGCGATTTGTTGACGTTTGTGTCCGCCGATGACAGCAAAGCGGACAGCATGGAGCGTTTCAAGTACGCTGTCTAGATATATTGTGTTCTGCAGTTAGATGGCTGCATAATAATAACAAAACCCAGTGTTGTCGTACCTTATTTCTTCAGATAATTCTCTTCAGAGATGCCTTGCGCGTATATTTCTTCGAAGTTTCGTGTACTTTCTGAAAAAAATAATGTTAATGGATGGTAGTTGTTGTTGCTCTTGCATAAATTACCTTTAATGAATCCAGCATATCATTTTGTAACTTTCTGACTTCGTAATCGAGAGATAGATGTACTATACCGCGATCATGTAGTCAGATAAACCTTTCTATCTCTGCGTAGTTTGACTTATAGGTAGTTTTTCATACATCTGACTGACAAAGGTGTCAATAGGTCAAATAGCGGAAGGAGCTGCAGTAAACGATAAAGAGAAAGGAAAAGACGAAAGGGACAACACCCGTCTTATCAATGCGCGAACGCGTCAAGGTATGACGTGCTCTATTGGGTACCCACAGAAATAGGGCCCGGTTGACGTCCTGAAACAAGTTGCCCTAAAAAGAACAGAGTAAATCAGAATTGGGTCGACAGCAAACATCTGTTCGTACTCGATGCTTTTAATACAAAAGATATTTGGAGCCACCGCAAAAATGATATGAATCGTTCCGCAAAGCATTTTAGTCAACTGCGCAAAAGACATTTATGATTGCTGCCAACAAATAGGAAAAGCACAGTAACTACAGTACATGACAGGGTCGATAGCGACGGACAAACTGAGAAAGGAAGATCATGCACATTATGTGTTCCACGTGGTAACCGCTCCGAAACAGTAGAGGTTGAGAACAAACATATGATTGCCTCCAGTTGTATAGACCATAGATAGTCTTTTCAAAAAATAATGTAAAATGGACAGATCCAGTACTCTTTTAAAAGCATATCCAACGCTTCCTTCTTTTTTTAAAGCGTAGCCTGATTATGTCCTTTCATTTTTAGACTCGATTTACCAAAATAGGACAAGATTATGGGAATATAAACTAGAAGCGTTATGGAAATACGGGAAACCAATAAAGAAAGGTATGGATGTACTAACCAAGAACAATGACCTTGCAGAGAAAAATTGCCAAGACTGCCAGCGGATCACGTACGAAAGCAAGTTTGTGAAGGAGCTTGTCGGAACGAGAGCATCCTGACACTTGTGCAGAAACAGTACATCATGTCATTAAATGCTTATGTTTTGCGTTGTAAAATAAATGTGTATGTTATCCAGTAAAGGCTTATGAAACTATGAAAACTTCTAAACACTTGCATTTTCTTTGAGTTTTCTCGAAGGAGAAAGAAGGGAGGAATGTGCACGGATATATTTGCTAGTGCTGCTTTTTGCCACCTGCCTCCATGTCTGAATACCCGTGCATGCATTATCGAGGAATGCCTTACCAATAGTAGACTGGTTGCAGGAGCAATAGGTCTGCAACAAAATTTGGACTGCATTTCAGTTCTTCGCTCTACCGTTTTTCGTCGATCTCTAAAAACTGGCTTTCCCCGCTGTACCCCGTTCGTTATGCCTGCAATGAATTTGAGATACGACCAAAAAATCCTTCCTCTCTCTCCCTTTGCAATGCCTTGTTAATAAGAAAAAGCCTTACTATAACCTGTTATTAAATAACGCTTGTTTGAAATCCGATGAAAGATTGTCTTTCAGACCCTTTTTCAGCCTTCTATTCCAATGACTTCTCTTCCTGCTCTCTTCGGATCGTCTTCGTCCTTGGCATCGCAGGCAACATTGACAAACCATAACGCCAGTACAAATTCCAACTACAATAGCGAATCCGACCCATCAACCTCGTCACCCCCTTCACCAAGCAGCAGTAATAATGACAGCAGTGGTAGTGATCTACCAAAAACAGAAGCGTTGGCAACACCGGGTAGCGTTGACAACCAGGAATCAATCTCAAGCGACAGCAGCGTAGCTACTATTACGTGCAACTCGGAAAGACACCTCTCACCTACAGAAAATAACAATGTCGCGATTGATATGCAGACGCCATGTAAAAGCGAAGAGAATGAATTCGAAAAAAGATCCCGCATTATTATTTTGGTTGCGCGATGCCTACTAAGTAGTGGATGCCCTTGCTACCGAGTGGTAATTCTTTTTTTCAAGAGGTATGAGATAACGCTGAACTATTTGATTTGAAACAAAAAAAAGGAAGACGCGCTACAACATACAAGTCAATGGCTTGATCTGGATGCTACATTTTCATTTCTCCCGGACTCTGTGCTAGTGACATTCATCAGAAGTAACAACTGCACAGAATCCATCATGGTCAAGACACCGCAGAATCTGGATACGGGTAAAATTGGCCAGGTGAATCAAATTGTCAACGCACTATTGAAAAACACTAGCAGTGTCGACAACTGCTTACGAGCCTTGGAGGCTGTATCTACCGCACCGCTCACATGCGGGTACATTACCACATTAATAGCGTTTGCCGGAAGCAGCTTTGCCGGTTCTGCCTTACTGTTCCATGGTTCCTGGATTGATGCCTCAGTCAGTGGTGCCCTGGGATTCTTTGTGGCAATGCTTTTTACGCTGGCTAACGAATATCCCATTTATGGTCGGGTCTTCGAAATTTCCGCTTCCATGATTGTCGCCATTATCGCACGTGCATTACATCAATACGTCTGTTTCACTAGTGTCGCCCTCTCAGCGATTTTGATTTTACTTCCTGGCTACGGCATGACAATGGCTGTCGTAAGCACAACGAACTAGACAAGCCCCCGCTACTTGTTCTTTTCTAAAAATGCAAGTTTTGTTAGATGGAGATTTCTGCTCGTCATATAACGACAGGCACAATTCGACTTATTTATTCCGTTATCTATGCCTTCATCCTAGCATATGGGCTACAAATAGGTAGTAATATGTATAGCGCTATCAATCCTGATGCACCTGACGGAGGGACATGTCATGATCCAGTATCTCCATGGTTCTATATTCCATTGCTCCCCATGCTTAGCATATGCATCGGTTTGTGTTACGGATCACCTCGAAGACAATGGGCCTCTCAGATATGTTGTGCCATTGTTGGTTTTTCTGTCACCTACTTTGGCAGCAAAGTCATCTCAGATGCACATATCATTGGGAGTATCGCGTCTTTTGCGGTCAGCCTTTATTCTAATTTTGCTTTGAAAATTCTGGGCGAAACACCATTAGCACCAATGTGTGTAGGCATCACACTGCTAGTGCCAGGAAGCATCGGTAGGCATCAATAAGACAGCTAAGCGGATGGTTGACTGACGTGGGTAACTAGGTGTTCGAGGAGCTTATGCTGTACTGCATCAGGACGACCTCACACGAAGTCTGTTTGCGCTCGAAATGTTGACTATTTCCCTAGGCCTATCTGTCGGTTTATTTGCGGCTGCTATGATTGTGTACCCTTCAGGGAAACGATACTCATTATATATTTCCCTATGATTTATACATACACCTTTCTCAAAACGTGATATCGCGTATCGCAAAATTTATAATAGTTTATTCGCAAAACGACATCTCATGGCGATATTCATTTTTGAGAATAGGGTGCCAAATAAATAAAAAAAAAAGTTAACCAACCATTTATTTCCGACATATGTACTGCATTTCATGAGATAGGATTCGTCAGTATTAGTATTGCAAAGGAAATAAAAAAAAAAAGTAAGATGATAGACGGAGGGAGGTAGGAAAGGGAGAGATGAGATCCTGGTTACCAAGTCTGTGTGATAAATATAACATAAGTTTGACTCTTGTAGTCTGGCATCATGACATCTGGTTTCGTGATATTTGCCGTAATATTAATCTTGATTGTGTTCATTCCCCGCGATAGCGGGGCGGTCCAGCTGGGTGGATTATTCTCGGCATAAACCTCACCTTCCGCCAAATTTAGCTTGCAATTATTATGCAACACTGTAATCGTCACACGATTGGATTCAGCTCGCAATGCCTGCTGAAGCTTCGGGATGATTCTGACCGAGTCCACCTGCGAAGGTACAATGAGACTGTGACCCATCGTGTCTCCGTCCATGGCTTGTTTAAATGGCGTTTTTAGTGCCTTGATTGTCACACTTGTCAGGAGACGCACTTCAGGGAAGGTATTAGCTACGAGTAATACGGAAGATAACATGCGTTTGATTCACCTTTTTCCATATCTCGGAACAAGTTAAAGAATTCAGGACTAGCTTCTGTCAGATGTGGCGATTGGCTATTCTGTGGAGGCTCAACTAACGGGGCACGGAAGGTATTGTAATCCACCATGTTCATCAGTGCATCGTTGGATACAGTAGGCATGGCAATCACATTGGGTAGTGGGAATGCAGCCAGGGTCTGAGCGGTAGGATCTAATGGGGCACCAGCAAGATTGATATACTGACGAGCTGCTCGTGGCTCCGGCTCTACACTCCCTTCTGCAAAGGTACGCGGTTTGCTAACTGCTCGCTTGGCTCGACGTCGCTCATCCATGCCTGCAGAATCAAACGGACGATCGGACAAACTGAGTTTCATCACATCCTTCTCTTGGCTCTCTGGCACACCTTCTTTTGCAAGAACTCTGTCTTTGAGGCGATGTAGTAATCGCTGTATAGTACGTTCAGTAACATAAATCGATTACCGTCAGCAGCTTACCATCAGCAATTTAGCGTCTCTATGGACGCGGGATCCTGGCTCGTTATACTCCATGGCATTTGTAAACACTAACTCCATGTCTGCCATCCAGTCAGCCAAGGTGGCGTACGCTCGGTTGCGCATTCGTTCCTATGTATAGTATATCAGATTCATGCAGTATATATGCAACAACGTACATCAACCATCGTTAGAGATCGAGGTTCGGTAATGACGTTGTAGTAATCTGGATATTCCTTTCGATCTGGCAAAGTCTCAAAGATTTCAGAGTAAAGACGGCCACTAATAGAGGTTTAGACACACACATTTATCGTTGACCAAGGCTTTAACTTACGCATTATCTGTATGAGAGCGAATTGCACTAAACAGTTCTTTCATATAGCCAACGGGATCAAAATCCTCCAGATCAATTTCATCAACAGGACGCTGCGCTGCCAATATGCTCTCCGATTCACTCTTGGGTGGTCGTCCTCTTCTTTTCTTCAGGGGTTGTTGCTGCGGCGACATCGTTTCTGGAGGGGATGATTGCACAGGTGTTACTGCACGTAAGGGCTCATCCTGCATTGCAGGCCTTTCTTGTTGTGCTTTCTTTTTCTCCGTCTATTTTATAGATAATACCAAAAGTCAGCCACTGTCGCCAAGGTCGATAGGATAGTGACTTACCAGATAAGGACCTTTCAAGAGACCAATCCATCTAGGATCATCTTTTTCCGATACAACATCAAAAGGCACTTGGCCATGGATATTCTTTGCAGATTTGTCTGCATTGTAGTTTTCCACTAGTAGCTTTACAACCTTGTCTCTATCTGCAGAAAGAACGATAAACACTTTATCCTTCACAAACTCGTTTTGTAGTGATACTAACCGCCATAGGCAGCCCATCCTAACGGTGTGGCCGAATACCAAGTATCATGTAATTCGACATCCGCTCCATGGTTAAGTAGTGCTTGACATACTTTTGTATCACCATAATATGCTGCTGCATGAAGTGGACCCCAAGTGAATTTATCATTAAACATCTCAACTTCGACAAGCTGATTTGGATTAATGGAAGGGCTTGATTCCAGAATCTCCAATGCCTTTCTTGATTCACGTTTGGCAATGGCTGCCATGAGGTTTTCCAGAGAAACATCTTTAAGAAAAGAATGAAAATTCGTTCGACTACATAAGTTAAATATATGTTTTACCTCTTTTGGCTGCTTGCTTGTCCACTGCTTTCAATCGGATGGTTTTTATTTTACCTTCAGACTGACCATTGCGTCCAAAAGCTTCACCAGGCAGCTTGAGCACTGTCTTCCCTTTATTATCCTCTGTAGTGTGTGGCGATGATCTTGATTCATCTGGATGCCACGCCTTTACTATTTTCTAGCAAAAGTATAAACTGTTAACATTCATATGCACACATCGATTCTCTTTTTATTATACCTGGATCATAACTGCATCCTCATACACCTGTGATTCCTCGATATTGTACTTTTTTGCATTCGATACCATGAGATCAATATCTGCTTTTAGTTTTGATAGTGAGGAATATTCTTTCTGGTCTACTTTCGTCTATATCATGGATGAGTATAACATGCTTTAATTTGATATAACGGTTTAAGAATTACCTTAATATTATTAAGAGCGATCGGATGTTTAATAATTTCATAATAATCTGGATAGGATCGTCTCGATGGTAATTGTTGGAAAAAGGTACACAGCAAGTGGTTATCACTATTCATTGTCATTCTGTTATGTTATCTTGAATCATAGCAGTCTACTTACCCTTCTGTATCTCTCGCTTCTTTTACCACTTTAAACAGTCGTCTACATTGTAGCGCCACATCCTCCTCCTCTATCTCTTGTTTGGTGTATTTGTCAGAAAGATCAGTCTGGCAAATAAAAAAAAAGAAAAAAATAAAAAGCTGTTATTTTCTTTGCGGCACATCAATTCTTTTCTTTCTTTCTTCTTTTTTTTTTCTTCTTTCTCTTTCTTTACCTTTTCATCTCTTCTGAGCCTTTTTCTTTCCCTATAGTCCTTATCGACTGCGCTTTGACGTTTCGGTCTTCCTTCCATGTCGTCCAATGTCAGCCTACCGTTCTAATGAGCGACAGTGGTTAGAAAACTCGTCATTTGGAAGAAAGCCCCATTTGTAGATAAAAGAAAATGAATTATCGAACGACTGTTTCTGCTATTTTTTCTAAGAAGAAGCGCGTTTCTTTCTTTCGTTTTCTTCCATGAAGTTCTGAAAACCCGCATCGTCGGTTTGATGCAACGCATGATCCACGACGTACTTTTTTTCTATTATGACGATCCCTGTCGTGCCGTACCATGCTAAGACAGAAAAAATGACTTTTACCTTTTTCCACCGACAAACGAATCTTGTTAATCTATTGTATGGACGCTGGAAGCACAAAATGCGCAAAAAATGTGGATTTCCTTCGGACAGGCTGACTGTCGCGACATCACCGACAGCCAATCAGGAGTTAATATAAGCTAGCCAATAGAATGCCTCGTTTTCATCATCTCCGCCGCATGCTTCCCATACCGCGATGCTTCAATATATCAGACCTAGCGAGTTTGACTACAGTATAATTATATCATGCGTCCATGACGAGCCTAAGTTATCAAACAGTGTAAACCATAAGATGATTTTTATGATATAAGCATTACCGGAAGACTCCAACGAAATGCTTTTCTTGTGTGTTCAAATAGTTATCAGTCTATCCATGTCGTATAAACCCAAGAAACGAATATCCCACTGGAGTATTCGTAGTAAATACCTTTTAAATAGAGAGAAACATGAAGTTTGTTAATCATGCATACCAACAGTTCGTCGCGCATAGCCATCCTGAAGATTGATTGCTGGCCACGGAAGGCTTGCATGTTTTCTTTGAGATTGACAAGGACTATGTCGTTCTCTTTACAGCAATCGTATTTACTAATAAGAATAGCACGCCTACAACAAAGGAACACAGCTTTTAGCAAAGTAATTGTTAGAGCGGCAAGATGAAGCAAATCGACATAAAAAAAAAAAGGGGGGTTACAACGTTACCTACCGTAGCTGAAGGTGGATACCTTCGCAACTGAGCAACGTAATACGAGAAGCACGTCTAATCGTGGAACTATCCAACCTAGCTCAAGAAACTTCTGAGGTAGCAGCTTTTGGATGTGCCAACTATGGAATCGTTACTTCCTATGATTCTTCTAACGACGAGCTAATTAGGAAAACGCATTAATTCTGAAACGATGTAATTGCTTTTAACATACTGATGTTAGTGAGACAAATATAGATATTACCATCGCAAATGTAGAGTAAATACAGAGTAAATTCTACCCGTTAATGACGCAAACTAAATATCGCAACGTGACATGTTAGGCACTTAAGAACGACGACTCAGCCATCAATAGGGATAAACGGGCCGCCTTTGCAATTGCTATCATGGGTGCCATGCACCTCCTATCTTCCTCCCGACAAGTACTTTCTCCGTTTAATACCATTGCACTATTGTGCGACAGCAAGTAGCCATTTTCGGCGCGTCCTGACAAAACTACCAGGTGGGAATCGTCGACGGTATGAAGCAAGATAACAAAATCAAACGTCCTGCAGAATATGTGGTACTGACTTCTTTACTCAGACGCAGGAACAAGTCTGGAATCATCAGACAAGGGTACATGCATAGGCAAGTCGAATTTTGCTGGATTGAACACCGATGCAAACGATTCCCGTAACGTAATTAGATAAAACGTGAGAAAATAGGATCAATTTGCTCGATCAGAACTCATTTAGGAACTGTCTGAAAATTGAGAAGTTATAGTTGACCAAATTCAATCTGATGGGAAATTACCATTTTCAGCTGAATTAATGTTTTCGCAGCGGCAGCCATAGTGCACAGTGAAATTATGGTTGTATATAATAACGTGTTAATAAAGACTGCGTTTACATTACAATATGTAGTTGATCTATTATAGTTGTTCGTTTAAAAAGAGTTCGGGTGACAGCCAAGTGTCATAATCGTTTGGGATTTTTGCATCTCCAAAAGTCCGCAATGCCATCACTTTAAGCCTATAGGTACCACGAGGCAATGGTGTGCCAATAGTTGGACCGCCTCCCGTTTGGGATGAAGCGGCAGCGGCGGCACTAAAGTCAAATGGTCGATACGAAGGATCTGCCCTCAGTCCACCTTGGGCTTCTTCTTCGGTTGCTGCTATATTGCCGTACCATGCCAAGACATTGGCATCATTGATGTCGTCTAGATTATTCCGTCCAACAAACGAGGCATAGCCGCCAGGAATCCATCCAAAGACTTTATTCGGATCCGCTGCATCCACTACCGAGACTGTGAGTAACGGAGAAGGTTGGAGTAGCTGGAGAGTAATGATTGCTGGCGAAAAGCGGTTGACATGTTTTGAGATTACGTAAGGCATTGTGTCGTTGACGTTAATGACTGGTAGTCGAGACAGACTTGTCGTCAAACCGGCATAGGGAACATGCATCGGCGGTTCGTTGTCCCTCTGGATGCGAACAAATCCAGAATAAATCGTGGGAGGAATATCTTCCACATGAGCAGGCGGAAGAATACGGATGGTGATATTCGCTTCGTCGTTAGCCGCAACAGTCAAGGAATGCATGGAAAGATCAACAGTGGCTTCGATTCCATGATCGGCATGGATCACCGGATTGGATAAGGACATCCATGTTTGACTATTGTTGTTATTCACATAACCCTGTACTGCTGCTGCTGTTGCATGTGATATTGTAAACTCTGCCGACATACGACCGTTGTTCCTGATTGTAAGCGTATATTCGTTATTGGGTGCCGAGTGTACCGCATCGTTGAGCCTGATTTGTTCTGGCACAATGACAGTGCTTGATCTCACTGCCCGATAAATATCAATGAGACCTGTACCTTGCCGAGCAACAGAGTCCAGTATGCCACTACCGTAAATTGTCACTGGGTTGCCATTGTTGATGATCATTGCACGAAGCACATCTATGGGAATACTTCGGTTCCCGCCGCGCGCTTGCTGAAGTAGGGAAACAATACCAGCAACGTACGGACTAGCCATACTGGTACCACTACATCAGGAAGGCAATGAAGTCCAGTTAGATAACCTTAATTTTTTTTTTTTTTTTACCTTAGGGTTGCATAACTTCCTAAATCTGTGGGTAACCTAAAAGCATGTTTCATGAATGATTCCTCCTTTACGGAAATCGTTCAAAATCACCTACGTGGAATAAATTTGGGAACCTGGTGCTCCGATATCAGGTTTGATGCTTAGATCAGGTCCCAAACCCCATGAGCTAAAGGAGCTGATTGTGCCTAAACCCCAGAACCGAAATCATTAAGAAGGAGCTCGTCACTATCACTCCCTCTCCCTCTCCTTTACCGGCTGTAGGTACTGCGAAACTTTGCGGATTCTTTGGAAATTGCGCAAGCTGGCCAGGGTTCTTCTGCAGATAATTAAAAAGCGATTTACCATCCTCGCGCGATATGCCCGCATAGCCAATATGAATAGATTCTTCGGAAGCAGAGGGTGTCATCATACCAGGCAAGTTATTGTAAATAATGACAGCCACCGCACCGGAAGCTTGAGCTTTCATTACCTGTTTTAATTCGTGTTTTAGTATTTATCACCAATCGCATGTTTCTGGTTTACCTTTTCGGAGATAAGGCACCCACCACGGCTGATCAAGGCAACTTTCCCAAACAAGCCTGTTATAGGCCCACCTCCACACCCATCGTTCGCTGACATAAATGAGCTAGTCACTGGAAAGATTTCTGCTTGTTCTGCAGCAAATGGCTCACCACTAGATGTCGTGTATCCTTTGAAGTCATTCAGTGCGACAAATACAGCTTGGCCATAAGACGTACCGATTACAAGGTCACCTATTTGAATTGTATAGGCAAGGACGCGGCTATTGTCGACACTCGCAACAGAAATAACATGCCGACCAAGAGAGGGAGCACCGACCTCAAAAATACCCTTGTCCCCTTCATTCCCTGCCGCGGCGCACACCACCATACCACGCAGGGCAAGATTATCGGCCAGAACAGATGCTGGTGACTCCGGCCACCCCACATCTCCCAACGATAGATTTATCACGTCCATACCGTCGATATAGGCCTGTTCCATGGCCTTCATAATCACATCGTCAGCACTGCTTCCAGTACATCCAAAGATGCGATAGGCACCGAACGTTACTATATCATAAATAAAAGTTTAGCGTTTTTATACGTTCCCTATCGAAATAAGGTTTGCCTTCAGGCGCAACACCGGTAAAGCCTTTTTCATCGTCCTTAGCGCCCACGATACCTTTTTGAAGGAATGGAGAAAACAGTTAGGAGCAAGAAATAGACAGATAATTAGGAGACTGTTGTTTATTACCCGTGACATGTGTTCCATGGCCATTACAAACATCTCGAGGATCATTATCCGGAATAGGATCATTTTCGCCATTGTAATCGTCTCCTACAAAATCATAACCATACGCCACACGACATCCCTGGCCAAAGCAGCCGCCTAAAGCAGGATGCATGTAATCCACACCTTCAAAGACATGTTTTAGTTGACTCACACAGTATTTTTGAGTTACCTGTATCGATAATGCCAACTTTCATTCCTTTTCCTGTGAGACTTGATAAACTGTATCAGGGTACTTGAAAAATCGAGCAAATATTATATTACCCTAGCTCATCGCGGACGCGTTGGATCCCCGTTGTATTATAAAACTCAAATAAAGACGGAATAATGGTGTCCGGTATAGGTGTCTTGGTCACAGAGGGTTTTGATACTGAGTTCTACCGAGACGTTATGATCACGCAATCAATGGTTTATGGTTTACCACCGGCCATATCCGTTTAATTTCTTGTTTTGCCCGTTTAAAAAACCGGGCGGCATCATAAGGCGTTTGAAAGGCGATAGAGACAGCGTTGATAAAATCGAATTCATGGCGGATCCGGTGGTGGATATCCGTATGCTGTTCTAGTAGGTGCTTGTATATGGGTGCTTGACGTTGAAGTAGATCCGTTCTCGAATTGTGAAACTCAATCACATACGCATTCTCCACAAAAAGCTTATTCCCTTTTCGAGCCAAAACAGAACCAATATGAAGAATCCATAACCACCGACATAAGCGCATTACAACGAAAAGATCAAAAGAAAGAAAATAAAAACAGTAGAAGACGGTATGTTTATGAGTTCATGAAATAAAAAAAAAAACTGGCAAGCAAAGGGAAGGAAGTGCAAACAAACAAAGGAAATAATAAATTTCGAACGCAAATGCACACCTTCAAAAAATTCCCCGTATATATGATTAATCTTTTGCTACGAACTTGGTATAGAAGTCTTTGGTCTTGATTTCGTAGAGTTCTTGAGTACATTCTGGTAGCTCATCTTGATATGTACCTGTATGATATGTTAGAATCTTATCGTAGACTGCATGCTTCCTTTTTTTTTGTCTTACCAGGTGAACCTGAGTAAACCGAAAACGATGGTACTACTGTATTGGGAGGTATTACTGTGTTGTCTGTGATGCAGCAACAATCCTTGATGATAGCAAATCGACCCTTCATACGTAATGGTTAAACTTTCGAGGAAAAAAAAAATACACCAAACAAAGTTCTTTACAACATACAATAATACAATTCTTGCCAATTGTCACATATGATCCAATCGTAGCTGCTTCAATCACACTCCCTTCACCAATGGTGACATGATCACCAATTTTCATTGGGTAGTAGCTAAAAATTCTGTGACAATAGGTTAAGCATTGTGCGTATAAAATATTTTCAGTTCAATTACCCTTTGTAAGTTTTGTAGGGTGGTCGAATGATAGAGCCTTGAGAAAGCAAACAGTATCGACCAATGGCGATGACAACCGCATGACCTCCACCAGTCCGTCGAAGATCACCTCGGATGACGCAATCTGTTTGAATAATTGTCTGTATGAAGAAGTCAGTCAATGTCGATCGAAGTGAGCCTGTCATCCAACCTTGCCACCGAGAATGATGTTTTGGCTACCGCAAATAACGGATCGGCGGCTCACTTTGTTACCAGTGTCCTACAAAACTAAAGCGATTGGTTGTCCTTATGTCTGAAAGCAAATAATGTGTTGAATTTCCGCGTCGGAAAGCTTACAGTCTCAATGTACTCTACTCGATTGTAATGCGTTACTGAGGCCTCCATAATAGAATCCATCATGTCACAGCAGATTCTCTTTTTCTTTTCAGCGCTAGCCAATCAGATTTGGTTAGTATGTCGGCGAAATTTGCGCCGTTCTAGAGCGCCTTTGCGTTTGACTGGGAATAGCTAAAGATGCTTTTTGGGCCCTGTAAGAACAACACATAAACTCATCAATGATGGCCTGTTACGGTAGCGCAAGACAAACAACTAACAGAAAATGTAAGCTTTTGAATATTAACGGCTTACCAAAATGTTTGGAACTATAATTCGGCTGATTTATCGTGTGTCTTCAGTCCATGCGTGTAGCGCAAGTCAAGGCAAACACAAATCATCTTCTTAATATATAGTATCATTATTGAGCTACAGTTCTGCTTGTCCATCAGGAGCTTCCAGTTTACCCAAACCTGATTTACTTTTTTTTTTCTTTTGGGGCAGCTTATTTCTGAAACCACCCAATATTTCAGATTGTCTTGGATGTTCCGAAAAAGTCATCCTTGCCATTCGATTTCGGAGACAAATACTTGCTGAAGTTCATTGGTGCTTTGCGTCTACAAATGACAATAAAGTGTGCAATGAGGGACGATTCAAGTATGCTGCTTAATATCTATTGCTTTCTGCAGTTAGATAGCTGTATAATAGTAACAGCACTGAGTGTTGTCGTACTTGTTTCTTCGAACGCTTCTCTTCAGAGACGTTTTGTACATGTCTTTTCTTCGAAGGTCTGGCTATCTTCTGAAAGATATAACGGTAATGAATGAATAATTATTGTTGTAGATAACTACTACTACTGAGTCCAGCATATAATTTCGTAACTTTATGACTTCAAAATTGAGAGATTGATGCACTATCGTGGAATCATGCGGTTACATAAACGTTTCCATGTCTGAGTATGACCGGCCTGAGCTTATGGATTATATTTCATCGTACCAATTTTATATAGATCAAAATTAGAAAAGTCAAGGTGCTTGATTTCCACTACAAACGGGTTATACTTGCGACTAGATGCGCTTTTGAATACAGTGAGGTCCGAAAGAAGTACTTTGTCACTAAGCGTCTTCAATATCAGTCTTAATCTCTAATCACCTCTCACTTTATTAAAGAGTAAACACTTTATCGGCAACTTCTTTTTTTATTAAGCAAGGATTGAAATTTACGAGATTGAAATTAAAGCGGGGACATTGTAACGGATTTGGTTTTCAAAACCATAGCTCATTTTTATCTTGTATTACTTCCTCTCTTATACCTTCCGGATTTATTTCTTTTGTTAGCTGTTGTAGTGAGTTGCCCATGGCGGCTATATTTGCCAGCGTTTAGGTTGAATGACAAGTGGGAAACGATGGTTTTGCCGTTATACTCTCTTCTATCTCAAGGCCCATCTTTGCCTGCGTGTACCAATTGTCCTCGTGGATCCAATATCCCACATTGTCAGCAACCTACCCATCACCCAACCTCTCAATAAGTCCCTAGTAGCGTATCAGAAACGCACGTGATTCACTTTATCGTTTCTTCTTCGCCAGCTTGACCTCCAGTTCTTCCTTCTCTAGCTGGTAACCCGTCCACCGCCGATGCGTTACCCATTTCTACTGCGTTCCTTTGTTCAATGCTGTCAGATCATCCAGCGGCTGATCGCATCCCTACCTATTCTCTGTCTCCCACATATAATATTTTTCTATTAGACGACCTTCCTTTCCGTTAATTGCATTTCTTTTCTCTATTCTTTTTAGTTCCATTTCATAACATTCTTCCTTTTTCCCTTAAATGACTTGAGTATTTTTTTTCCATAGATCTGGCTAGAGCGGACATGCTAAATGGTGAAGTGCTCGCTGACTTCTTAATTATAAACAAATCCTTTTATTTGTCAGTGTAGTTACATTCACTCTTAGGCCAGTGCGGCATCAACTCAGATCTGGTGCGACTTCAGTTTCCGGAAAGACTCTGCAGATGTAGAAATTGGTTGGTAACACAAATGTAACATACCCGGAAACACCTGAAGGTTACAATGAGTCGCATGAAATGAAGTTAGCATGCCCTGATCATCCATATTCAGGTGATAGATGACCATTTCTCACACAGACCAAGCATTGCGTTATTTATGGTCATCGCCAAAAAGTAACAGATATCACGGAGACAAGTTGTCGCAAAAAAAACTCAAAAATTTTTCTTTCTTTTTTTGTAGGTTCGTCCGTTTCCAGTCTTTCTTTTTCTTTCTTGGTGAATTGTCTTCCATGTCAGACTTTACCAAGAATGCACACAATGAACCATTAAACATTCCTTCATCTACAATGCAAGCCAAATCAGACACTTACTTGAAATCCTCTTCCAGTCGACCTCGTCTATCTACTCTTCGTTCAGCATGGTCGTCTCAAGGTATCGAATTAACACGAAAGCGAGACGACTTGATTTTATTACGTCCTTATCCCTCGGATATCGAAGACCCAGTAACTTGTATTATACGTCGTGTCACCATTGCATCCGCCACTATCTGTTTGATCTGCGCCATTGCCACCAGCCTCCGCACAAATATCTTTGTAACTATTGTATTCTCAAGTTACTGGATTTTCGTTATTGCAATACAGCAAAAGCAATCAACTGTCGCACCTGCCATTGCTTTGGCAATGGCTGCTGTAACTCATACCTCCTCTGACATCTATCTCCGAAACACATGTTCATTCCTTTCCTTGGCCAATGTCGCCATCTTTCTCATCATCGACATCATTGATCGCGCAAACAAAAAGCAAAAAGAACTTGTGCAAAAGCATTGGCAAGAACAACAAAAACTTGTCGACCGAACTTCTGCCAAACTATTATCAACTATCTCGCAGGAAATCCAAGATGCATCGCTACTGATTATGACCACCCTTGAACAATTTTCACCGCTGTCTATCTTATCCAACACCCATGAATTACTCAGTACATGCTCTATTCCTGTCCCTATCGCCAGCATCTCTGCCATCAACACTGTTGTCAAGCAGGTGTGCTATATCGGCTCCAATTTACACTCGCTGCTGCGCAGTGATGACAATGAGAGCCCTGTCAGAGAAGAGTTTGACATTGGTGAAGTCATTCAAAATGTTGGCGATTCATTAGCCGGTGTAGCAGCTAAACTTGACGTTCACCTCGTCATTTATCATTGCGACAATGCTCTCCATCATGCCAATGTTACTGGTGACGAAGGAGCATTGAAACATGCTATAATGAGTGTAAGCGAGCACGTTCGCCTTCATTCATTTTTTTTTATTCATTTATTGATTTCTCGATTCATTTAGCTTTTACGTGATATTTTGGAAGGTTGTACGCCTGGCGCATGCATCGAACTAGGGCTAAATGTCACTAGTACTTCCGGCAACCAACAGATGGTAACATTCGAAATTGTACATACAGCATCTCCAGCCATCCCCTCGGGCTTGACAGCTTCTCTTCTTCCTCATGTCGATTCCACCTCACGATTATTACAGTATCTAGGTGGTAGTCTGACTGTGGATGACATGGGAAAGAACCAGACACGTTTCGAGGTGACTCTGAAGATGGACAAGGGTAGAGATAACAACACACAGAAGTTACTGATATTCGACAAACCTTCCCAAATTCTCAAAAAGCAATTTGAAAATGTAAAACTCACAGATGAACCTACGCTTAGCGAGCTGTCGAAGCTTATTGCGCAGCTCAAAGGTATCAAGATGGTACTTTATGCACCTGATCAGAGTGTATTTGCCAAACATTTGACCCGCTGTCTGGCAAGCTGGAACACAGATATCAGCCATGTACCAGCATCTACCGAGGAACAGGACCTTTTCCTGACTGAAATGAGACCGACGTCAGTACAGTCAACACCGGAAGGACCTGGTCCAACCACACATCATCATCACCTTCACCACCACCTTCATCATCGCTCTCCTCCCGAAACGCATTCACCAGCAATTGAAGAAGAGCATATTCGTGCCATTCCACCTGCCTTTATCCTGATAGATGATGATGTAGCAACACTGGAAAAACGACTCCGTCTGTTCCGGTCGCAACCGTTCGCACCAACACCGCAGCTGGGACGACGGCAACACAAGCGCTCCAAATCAACTGGACCTTTTCAGCAAGGAACAGCCGCTGTTATTTTCTTTGCATCAGCTGCCAATTATAAACACGTACGTGATACGATTCAATGGTTCTCGGCTCTTCCATTGACTCCCCAAGCCGTGCCTATTCCTCGGATCATCGTGGTACCGAAACCGGCAGGACCGCGTCGGTTCTTGACAGCGCTTCACATTGGATGGAACAATGCCGTCGTTGGACCACATTTCCTTCCATTGGCCACCTCTCCCCGAAACCATCTACCTCCTCCTTTAACAGTATCAACGTTTGGGTCTACGCAGGAGATGGGTACACCGCCAACCCCAGGAAGCACGCGTACAAGCGTTGGCTCGGATGTTCAGCATGCTTCACCACACACCAGCGACTTGGTGTATCGTCGGACGGGTGGCCTTTTGACATCACCTGCAGGTCTGGTGATGGATAACGCATTTGAGAATGGAAACTACTTTGCAAGACCATGCAGCCCTAGTAAAGTGACGACGCCGGCCACCGCGAGCGCAGGAGGAAAGCGGCGTTTGCGGTCGCACAGCGGTACATTCCAGCAGCAAGGACGACGTGCGCTTACCGATCTGGCCATATCATGTCCTCAGTCGCCTGCCCTGTCGCCTGAATATGTGTCAGTGGTGCCAAACGCACCCATGACACGGTCATCGCATGATGCAATATCACCTGGTGGAAGTCCTCTCAAGATAACTGTCATTCCTAGCAGCAGTAGCGAGGTTTCACCTGTTACATCCATGCAGCATTCTGCTGAGGCCGAGACCAACCTGTCCGCACCAGACGCAACCTCTAGTGCGGATATGGATACGCTTGCGGTTGATGCAATTCAGCCGGAAGCCATTCAAACGCCGACGACGAGCAGGTTCAAGATCAGTCAGCGAAGAAAGAAGGACAAAAAGCAGGGAACGGAGATGAAGAGTCCTCCTATTAAAGTACTTATTGTTGAAGGTAAGGAAAAAGAAAAAGAAACAGAAGAATGGAGCGCGTTTAACGATGTGTTATTTAGATAACAGCATTAATCAAGTGATTTTGTCGACGTGGATGAAAAAGCACAAGATTAAATATGAGGTTGCTAGCGACGGTAAGGAGGCCGTTGACAAATGGGAAGGTGGGGGATTCCATTTGGTACTGGTAAGTACCGCTAGCCAATGGTACGTTCGTGGGGCTGATTCTGGGGTTTAGATGGATATCCAGCTGCCTGTCATGAATGGTATTGAGGCGACGAAGAGGATCCGCGCCATTGAAAAGGAGCAGCAAATTGGTGTGTTGCCAACATCCTCATCCTCAGAAACCATTCTCCGGGAAAAAGTGGTGCAAGAGGGGACAACACGCAACGTGCCATCCTCTTTTCAATCACCGGTGATCATTGTTGCGCTAACGGCCTCATCGCTTGAGGCTGATCGACAGGCTGCCCTTGCGGCAGGATGTAACGACTTCCTGACGAAACCTGTCAGCTTAGAATGGCTGGAGAAGAAGATCGTCGAATGGGGCTGTATGCAAGCTCTTATCGATATCGAAGGCTGGCGAATGTGGAAACAGTCGACCAAATCCACGCTAGAAGAGACGGAAGCTCACCAGCATGCTCAGCAGCCAAAACAACAGAAGGAGAACGTAAAATGGGAGAAAGAAGAGGTCGAAGAGCGCGTCATTGCGGAGGCTTGCCCTGCACACAAGGGCATTGTTCTCCCTGGTGCATCTGGACTTGTCGGTAAACGACGGGTTTCCGCTGTGGATAAATACATTTTATCACGCCAAGCATCCTCATCCTAACGACGAAAGCATATCCTCTAGAAACTGGAACCCGTTCCGAGCACGGGATTAATCATGGAACTTTAGATGGAAAAAATGGTGTATGTCAAAAATGAGATAAACAGAGTGATAAAAGAAAATTGAACCGAGCAAGCGATATTGAAAAGGAGTAGGGGGTAAAAGGGTTTTGAAAGGTTGAGGATATAGCGTTATTGTTGGCGTAAGGAGTGAGACACAAGAAAAAGGAGGGAAGGGGCATTTTATTTCATAAATTTCGAATGAACGCAACTAACTTCCTTTCAACCCTCTTCACGCTCTCTTGCACCATCCCTTTCCAATCCTTTTCTTCTTCTGCTACATAAACCGTCTTTTCTTTCTCTCTTTTCCTTCCCCGTGCGTTCTTTTTTTTTTAAAAAAAAAATTTAATCCTCTTATGATTACCAAGCGATTCCACCACCAACGAGCCACTTTAAGGCCAACGAAGAACTCGGCCTTCTTTGATGACGTTGACGACGATTATTCAGACGACGACTCTGACGACTTTTGTTTTATGCACGACGACGCGAGTAGCTACCATAGCAACCAGTCTGGCTATGGCCACTCGAACGACACGTTAGGATTGGCGCAGTTCTTAGCTACGACGGGTCCTGAAGAATTTAGCAAGAGTAAGCGAGGCTCCAACCGTGATCATATCCGGCGGGCGTCGCGAATCCTTCAGCGCCTCCGCAAACGCCCCACCATGCCCAGTCTCAAGACACCCGGCTCCACCGGCGACAGCCAGCGAACAACCATGATCGGTACCATTGCGAGTACTGAGCGACGAACCCATATTCCACTGCCAGTGTACCAACCTCCACAGCCAAAACGCACGCATAAACCAGCATTACGCGACTCGGGTGTTTACAGTGAAGTCTCGGAAAAGGAGGAGGACATTCCGCCCGTTCCACCGATTACTTCGTCTTCTTTCAACGACTTGCAGTTTCCGATGCCGCCGACACTGCCCGTTAAATCGCATGCACGTCAACAACCCCGTCGGCCGGCCCCCCTTCCACCTGCCGTCGCCTCGGCAGCGATTGCAGCGGCCTGTCCTGATCGGCGGACCCTGTCCACCTGCTCCGAAAACTCTTCCTCGTCCTCATCCTGTTCCACCACTTCCACATCTATCCTTTCCCAACCTAGCACCCTCCGATCCGTTCCCGTGGCTGCACTAAAACGACGCTCTGTTCGCATGCGACATGTGCAAGTTCAAACAGACCAAGGCACAGAAACAGAGGAACCAAAGCGATCGCCAGTCGATCCCAAAGGAACAACACAAAATAGCTGCTGTCCTCATTGTCGGCAGACCATTTCAGATCCATCCACAGGACCGGAACGACCACGCCGTTTATCATCTCCACCTGCAATGGCCAGCGGACAAATGCTAGCACAAAAAGAGAAAAAGCAAGCTATCGTCCATCCTCCCACAGATGTGCAGTCAAGCGACGCCAAGGTCCTGCTGGCCATGATCGAACAACTCAAGACACAGCTTCAAGAAGAACAAAAATCACGAAAACAACTGGAACAAGCAATGACGCGACAACAACAAACTAAATCTAAGATAGATCTCGTTGCTAGGGAAAAGGATCGTTGGAAAGGAGATTGCCTTTGGCTACAAGATCGTGTAGCACTACTTCCAGAATAATCTACTTCGTACACTATTATTTTGTTTTTTTTTTTTGTTTTGTTTTGCATTCCTTTGTATCCCTAATCCTCTTAAACTTTATCTTTTTCTGTTATTTATTTCGCTCCTTTGGAAGTCTATCTTTATCTTTTTTCTATTTTTTTTTACCAGCTACAAATAATTACATTTCCTTTTTTTTACCTTATAAAAAATGATGTTGCCCCAAATAGAAAGAAAGGAGAAATGACAGAGGATCAGACAAGAGAGATCTCTTCCCCACATTTTTATTTTTTAATCATCTTTGCTGAATCCAATGACACCTGTTTAAACTTTAAAAAGAGCATTGTTCCGCAACAGATTCCTCGGATGAAGGAAAGGGATGATTGGGAGGGCAATTCCAGAAAAGGAAAGGATAGACTTCGGATGACATACCCCTGGTTTGCCCATCAAAACGACAGCCTATCTCCGAGATGGCCTATTTGAATTGAGTTATCAACAACATGTGAGTGGAGTCGATCTATATGCCACAGGGGGATCGCCTCTATTGAACGAGAGGATAAACATAGGGAACACATCATCTCCACACATCCAAGGCATTGCTAGGAAACTTTTAGATGTTCACTAAGGGTTTGCTTCGGACACTCGGGAAGTAGTCCTCTTGGATACCCAGGAGCCTTTCCGAGGCAGTCGAATTCCACGTGTCTCCTTCTCTGCTTTTAATTGTATGCTAGCCTGCGTATATTTGGAATAAGCATGAAACGCAAACAGCCATTATAGCTACGGATAATTAGAACTGGCAGCTTAGGGATAGTCATATAACCTCTACCAAAACGATTAGGAATAACTTCTTAATGAAGGTTGATAGTAAATAAATGCTAATGAAACTCCTGAGTGTCCATAAACTCAGTGTCCATAAGTGAGTATTATGGACAGACACTCAATTTATGGACACTCTGTTTACGGACACTGAGTTTATGGACACTCAGGAGTTTCATTAGCATTTATTTACTATCAACCTTCATTAAGAAGTTATTCCTAATCGTTTTGGTGGAGATTGCATGAGTATCCGGAGCAATTCCTTTATAGCTTATCCCCAGAGATCTATGCCTTGCTTATCTGTTTTAATGGGATTTTGCACACAGCCAACTCGTCTTGTGAACATTTCTTCATTCTTTTTTCCTTCACCTCGCTTACAGTTCTGTATGCATCACTTCGCTATTATGTTCAAGTAAGTGTATTTCGTAAAATATCCGTGAGCATTCGATATAATCAGGAGTTGGGACCTACTATATTGCTGCTTTGTCAAAACATTTAGGCCCTGAAACTTTTTTTCTGACAACAAAAGCGAGCATTTCACGCAATTTTTCTTTCTTCCTTTCCTCTAATCTTCCATTGTCTCATCTCTTCAGAGATAAGGACCAGCTCTTGTTAGAAAATAGTACAAACGAATATGTTGCCTCTAATTAAGAAGTATGCAAGCATGAGAATGAACGAGATCTTGTTCTTATGGATTCTTCCCGTGATGACGACTGTTTTAAATAGGTTAACATAGGACACTGAATCCTCTGGTAACATAGTCAATGTAATTTCTATAAGCAGATAAAGCGATGGTTTTTGCTTCTCTTTTCTTTGTAGCTGCACATCCTATGGAATGACCTAGGACATTGCTTTCTGATAAATGCATGCTTATTATCGTACAACAACATAGTTGAATACAATTTTTAGACATCCATTTGGATCACAGGATGGCATAGAAAGACTGCAGAAAACTATGCTCTTTGCTGATTTTGATTGGCTGAAACTAGCTTGGATTCCCTGTGACCCACGAAAGTGCACGTATCACCATAGATAACATGGCTTGATACTTAGGGCAAGCAGTTAGCAGTATTGAGAAGGCTCTTCACTACTTTCCTGACTATCAGTCATTTGTATCTCACAAGTCTCATATATCGAAAGAGTCATGCCGGTTAATTCTACACTGTTATCTTAGCGCCGGGGTCACCGGTTAAGGATACTTTTTTTATTGTATTGTATGTCGCTTCCTTTATCTATAGTACATCTTAATTATTCACAAGTTACGTGGATAAAAGAAGGCCGATAAAGGATAACCATGACTACGTCATGGGTATCCAAAGGCAATTTCCTTTCGCATACGGCGTTTTCGCAGCAAGCCTACTGTGACTTTCTGGAGATGATGATTCGGCCAATCATTTTAAACGACGCCAGCGCTTCCTGCAAAACAGCTTCGTTACCAACATGCTTAATCTGTTTACGGCTGCTTACGAAGGCAAACAGTTCATTGTTGCCGAGTTGATTAGTCAAGGCAATAGCGTCAATATTAAAGACGAGGTAATGACAAGCATTCCATAACAAAAAACCCATGCTTGTCGAAAAAAGGATGGCCGAACGGCATTACACTGGGCTGCATCGGGCGGTCATGAACAGTTGGTTACCTACCTTTTACAACAACAAGCAGATGTGAATGCACTCGACGATGTAAGTACTTACCTATGGAATAGGTTTCTGTGACCTCTATTTTAATGCATGGTATGTCTTAGTCTGGTTGGACTCCTTTGATGATTGCAGGTAACACAGACGTCTCCCTCTTTTCTCTAACCTATCGAGAATCATCGTGTTTAGTTTCTGCAGGGCATACTCCTGTCGTACAAGTCTTACTAGGCCATCGTGCGGATATGTCTGTGCAAAATGAAAGTGGTCAGACAGCACTGTAAGGTTTTCCTGAAAGCGTGATTAACTCTTTAACACGATGTGTTTTAAAAGGCACTATGCTGCATCTAAAAATAGGCTTGAGGTGAACTATCTACGCAAAAATGGATTGCAGTTCAACTTTTCTTTTCTTGCATAGATCGGCAAACTTCTTTTAGATCATCGTGCAGAACCTAATCCGACAAATCAACTTTTGCAAACGCCTTTGTAAGTAGAAATGGGGTCAGCAATGGGGTCCGCAATAGGTTGATTAACGGAAGGAATAGACATCGAGCAGCAGCACAAGGTCATCGAGCATTTGTTCAGCTTCTGCTTGATGCCAAGGCCCGCGTGAATCCACGGGATAATGAAGGAAACACACCGCTTCACCTTGCATGTGAAGAACAGCAAGGAGAAGTTGCTTTGGATTTGATTCAGCGTGGTGGAGATGTTGATCGATTGAATCGTCAAGGACAAGTACCGTTAGCACTCTGTGATCCATCTGTACGTGCATTTTTGGATCATCATCTGGAATAATAAATGATATGGATCATGAAACATGTTTACTTTCCGACTCGGCGATCGCCTATTTTTTGTGGCAGATCCTTCCTCGTGGATGAGCTCATCGATCGGAAGAAGGATGGGAAATGGTAATTTAGTTCCAGAACATCCATGAGGAACAGTAGTTGTGGTACGGAAGGGTATCATTTTAGGCAAGTACGCTATTTTTATGATGGCAACCATGGACGTTGTGTTGTATCGATGGGGCAAGCAGCTGACCGCATGGAATCAAAACAAAACAGAAGTGGATGTTTCACGTCCGAAGAATCAAGTGGATGGATTCGGAAGTGGGTTCATGGTTTCCGTCTGAAAAGAAAACTGGGTACAAGGATGCCGTCCTTGTGAACAACCATCACCTGAGACTTTCTCAAAAAAAAAAAATAAAAATTAAGATTGATGTACAGGAAGCATAAGTTTGTCCACACGGATCGTCTCCGTTAGCATACCAACGATCTCCGCGTCATGCAACAACCATGTTACGTAAAATTGCGGTGTCAATCCATGACGTACCGTTCAGTAACACTCACGGTTATACAAAGCCATTGTATGTACCGGTAACTAACCTGTCTACGCAATGACATCTTTTCTGGCCACGAATTCATTTGTGTTCATCACACTGTTTCTTTTTATGGTTGATCCTCCTATGGGTTTCTAAACAAATGATTGATTCAAGGAGAGATAAAAAAAAAAGTTTATCCTGCAAGCATGATATTCATGTATTCTGGAAGAATTCGGAATTTACTGTAATGACAAAAAGTTATTTTTCGTGTGACATGATCTACATTATCTCAGGTAACACGATGAACTGGGCACTCGGCCGAGATGGGAAAAAAGAAGATCGACCACTAAATTTTCCCATTGGCTTAACATCATCCTTTTTCCCGCCTTTTCATTTCCCATGTGAAAACTGATAAAGCATCATTGTGAAGATCATCAATCTAAGCCAAACCAGGTATTCATAGAAAAAGTAAAAAGGAGATAAACGCTTGGCAAGTTAAAGTTTTGTTTTGTTTTGTGACGCCATCGCAAAAGATATGACTTTTTCATACTTCAAAAAGATAGAAACGCACAAACGTTGATGATAAATAAGGAGCTTCTTTTTTTGGGGGGTTGAAGGGCAGCAATGAAGAGTAGGAGGCTAAAAAAAGGAATAGAAAAAGGAGAGAAAGAGAACAAACCAGTGTTCTCAGAGAGAGAGAGACAATGTTTGCGAGAAGAGAGAGAAGAGAGAGAGAGAAAGAGAGAGAAAACAATGTACATGCACAAAAAAGAAAATGATACAAATAAAGAATAAAGAGTAAAAACAATCATCAGTAAAATCCACTGAATGTCAAAGCGGTTGGCTGCAAATGGTATGGTAGTTGTGGATATACATGTTGCATTGGCACTTGATTATTCATCTCATCTGCTGCTTTCCTGGCTGCTTCCCTTTCCTTTTTCTGTCGTCTCCATTCTTTACGCATTTCCTTGAATTCAGAAGGATGGCGCTTAGGTCCCTATAATTATGTATTAGCAAAGCCTTCTCTATATTTTTTTTACTCCTACATGTTTTTGCATGCTGACATGTGCATTCAAGTGGTTCAAGGTTCCGTAAGATTTTGTACACCCTGGCCAATTGCAGTGATACAATCGTTCAATCTCATCATATCTTCGTCGTGGTCGTTTCTTATGGTTGGTTCCTGGAATAGAGACAAAGGAATACACCTTATCCGACGAGGTGCTAGATACAGATGCATGGCGTAAACGACGTTGATGCTGTTCCAACTCTTCTTCCGTCATCAGCTGTTGTGGTTGAATGATTCCTCCAGGCGGCATTGCTCCCCCACCACCTCCACCTCCAGCAACGGCGGCGGCGGCAGCGGCAGCAGCAGCTGCTGCCGCTGCAGCAGCAATATCCGCACCGTACATGTCCATTGGCAACATGGGCGTAAAACTGTGATCCATCAGGTTAGGTCCGCTAAACAAATCAGGAGCAACCATCGTAGTAGGTATATTTGTCGTTGTTGCGGTTGTTGTTGTATTGATAGAAGTAACAGCATGCATCGCCGATGTAGTCGGCACACCTGAAGTCGCAGGGATGGAAGCAGTAGTGGTGGTTGTGGTTGTGGATGGATCAACCGTAACCGAGACAGGTGCGGCGCTACCGGCCGTTGTGGCAGTAGAAGTAACGGATGGATTATTATTATGCTCGTTGTAATATATCGGTTGATAATGATTTAAAGGTTGCGTTGTCAATCCAGGACCTGAAGAACCAGAAACCATCGTCTCCTCCTTGCTTCGCTGTTCCAGTAACTGCGAAAGCGGAGGAAGAGAAGGTAACAGTTGCTGAAGATATGGCGCTGCTTGTTGTCTACGAGCAAGTAGACTGGAACCAGTAACATGTGAGTTGGTATAGTAGGGTTGTGCCATGATTAAAATTTCGTGAAAGAAAAGCGTAAAAAAAAAAGGGACACAGAAAAAAAGGAAATGGGAAAAAGTTTATGTCTGGAGTTCGGAGTATAAAACAGGTACGCATGACGACATGGTCGTTTCACCATAAGCTCGGGTCCTCAAAAATGGTATACTGCAATTTGAGGAATTGTTTGCGCCGCTCGAAAGCTTTGTTGCGCCAACTTCAAGCTCAGTTTGCGCTACAAACATAATTCTTTCATATAGAATATTATATCTTGCATACCTGGGGACCAACTCAACGAACAGTGCCTTGTTGTTACGAAGAGATACTCAGTCGTAGGAAAATGGCCCTCAGCCGGGTGGGGTTTTTGGGAAAGGCTGACATCATGGATTATCACAGGTGTAACTATCTCCATCCCTGCGAGGAGGCGCCCATGTTCGTAACGATGATTCGTGCTTTGTTTTGCCATTCTGCTGGCTGACAAAATACGTCTCATCGCGCCACAAGACATAAAAGATTTTCAGACGCATTCCCGTCACGGTCCCACACACCGTTCCACAGTGTTTAAGGATACCGTGGCGAGTGACGTTATCCCAAGTCTTCCCTTCATAATAAGGTTCTCTGATGACAAAAACTGACAGATCTAGTAAGATACATATACAGTTTCTTAATACATGCAAAGAAAGAATATGTCCGAAGTGGTACATGCCTTCACATGTACTCAATCTACATGATAACAACTAGAAACTTGTAATCATCGTTCCATACTTTTTTTTTGAAACTTGCATATCTTTTCCAAGTACCCCGGAAGAATGACCTTTGAGGTTGTTTTTTGTTGGTTAATACATCTCCCGTTTCGAAACATAATTCCTATTGTTACCAACATTGGCTATTTGTTTCATCCATTGAGGAAATAATCTTTTTTGCAATTTATCTGGCACATGGCTCAGGTCGTCTTATATGATGTAACCTATCTTAAACTTGTTTTGTCAAAATAAGGGAAGCACCGCCTCCACTGTGGGAAAAGTTCAATGATACAGTAGCAGAAACACCTCTTCGGGATAACCCTAGAGAGTAGACATAATAGCATCGGGTATTTCCTGTCCTATAGCTCCAGAAAATATAGCTTATTGTGAAACACAGCAAACATTGAACGAACCAAATGTACACCCCGCTAATTGGACTGAGCGCGCCATAGTTTGTTTCACCTTTTTGAAAATGGAGTAGCAAAAAAAGAAAAAAAAGATAGACTACCGGTTGATCTTGAAAAAAGTGTCATATGACGAGAAGTATATTACTTTTTTGAGTGCCAAGAAGAGATTATATCGGCTAACAGAAATAGCTATATCTCAACCCAAATAGAAGTGTTCTTTTCTATCTTGAAGAAGGAACCCCGAGACTGTGTATAGAGCGCACGTTGAAATCGCTAATAATTTCAAACGTACCCTGCTATCAGGAAAAAAAAAAAAAGGTTTGGGAACAAACAACCTTGTTCCCAGTCTGCAAATACTTGTTCTCATTGGACAGCAAAAAAATATTGTCCAAAAATGGCATAGTTCCCAGGCCATTTTTTTTTTTTTTTTGCGATGATCTTAAAAAAGAAAAAAAAGGAACACACTTCTTCTCTCTCTTTGCGGATATGTGAGTTGTGTGTATGTATTGACTGTTACCAGTTTTATCATAACAAAAGATCGACAGCAAAAATACCACCTCTTTTATCACCGACCACACTTGTTTCTGCAAATCGGTAACTATGTTGCCGCAGAAAATTTTCCACATTCGGTCTCAGCTTACTTTGCCTTTTACTCAATCCACTGTCGCCTGAATGATGGCCTGTGCCTGTTACGATATACACAATGCCCTTGTAGCCGTAAAGTTGATCAAATCGTTTCTGAAGCATGTCGATCGCTTCGTCCACATGGAGACCATGCAAATCAATAAACGTTTCACGTTGGTTACGTTCCTCAAATATACGTCGACTTGCTTCTGTATGCATTTCTTGCATCAATCGGTTATAATGTTTCGCCTCCGATGAATATGCTTTTGCTTTGGCTCCATCTCCCTTAAGGTAATATTCCGTCGCGCGTTTAAAGAATCGGTTACGTAGCATGCCATACTCAATAGCTTGTTTTCGCTATTCCCACATCATTAATCTTATTTTTTCTGTTACAATTAATCTTTTCTTACCTCTTCCATATAACGTGCATTTAATGCACTACCTGTTTCAAGCCATGGAATCTGAACAGGTTTCCTTAATCGTTGTATTGCTGCCAAATGAGAATTATTGGAAATCGAGGGTTTCTTCAAAGGATTAGCCTTGGTACTATTGTCATTTGCCTTTTTTTTGGCCGCTCTGGCAAAGTTGATCGTCATAGATTGCGCAGGTTTGCGCACCTTAGCAGCCGAAGCCAAAGATGGAAACTCATCTTCCTCTGATACTTCTATTCGCGTAGGTAACGGTACTTGTTTCCGCTGTCCTCGGCCCAACTCCGGATAGTCGTTCTCATTAAATACAAGAGATGGTTCTTGCTTTTTTTGTGGCGCATTGATTTTATTCGCAACTTGCGCAACATCAATGTGATGTGAAAACTCGCAATGCTTATCTTTAAGACACGATCCACGCAGCCTGTAAATCACATGTAAAGAAATTGGTTCTTCCATAAAAAAAATCACTTACCAAAATTTGCACACTTTGATTTCAAGATCGTGAGCAAACCAGCAATCTTTGCGATAACATTCACCAGCAAGAAAATGTCGGCACACTTGTCGTTTCTTAATAGGCATATCTCCCTCGTCCTCTTTCTCTTCTTCTTTCTTAGGCTCATTCTTAGTTATTAAACTGTCAATCGTACGATCCAAATCGTAGTCATTTCTGGCCAGTGCTTCCTCTAGTTCTTGGTCACTTTGATCAGTGCAGATCGACTGCAACATCTGAAGTGCAGACATATCCTCCGCTACATCTTCTGCCTGTGTCTCTTCATAGGACGGGTTTGTCACAGACAGTGACAAAAGATGCATGTCTTTCATTGTCTCCTTATCCAGCAGCGTGCCACGATAGTATGTTAATGTCGGATCAAACTCGTCGACTTGGGAATACGGATCAGCTCGATGCTGCCATGACGAATCGTACGTTGGCTGTCCCCAGATACTAGTCATGGACGGATCGGTTGACACACCGTACCATGGTCTGCCTGGGGTTTCTACCCAACCATACGAAGGCACAGTAGTCGAAGGTTCTTCCTCCTCAAATAGGTGTGTGTTTACCAAATGTTGACTGAGCTCGGCTTCATCGTCATTGTACGGAGGTTCATCCGAAGAAGGAACAAACGCTGGCGTCTCTGTCATGGAATCGATCCAAGGCTTCTGGATAAATATGTATGAGCCACGCGTCTACATAGCATATAACAGATATATGTACGTGCAAGTGCCTTACTTGTATTGATGTTTCATTGTTCGATGCGTTGGTTTTGCTGGCGGTCATGGCGGACAAACTGAAGTACGGAGAGCATGTGGTGAGACCACTGAATATAAAAAATGCGCATAGTGTATAGAAGAAATAAAAAGGTGCTCACTTTGAAACATGAAGAATGTTTGACGCACGTTTGTGGTTGGAAGGATCACTCATGACAAAGGGTATTCCTTGTATGCCGCCCTGTTTTGTTTTTTGCGTGACGAAAGAAAAGGTGGATGCCCATTGGTGAGCCAATCAAATCTACCAGTTCTCATCATCCATTGGGACAGCAACAAACTCTGTCTACTACCCACCCGGAGCATAGCAGACCGCCCCTTCTAGAAAGAGAAGAGACGGAAGATGAGTGCGTAGACCATTGGATCGCTTACGTTCAAGAAGTATAGATGACCGTGCCGTCGGAGTATAGGAAGCGGGTAGCTGTTTCATGGTATCTTTTTGATGACCCAGAGGAAATGCAGTACGGAGCTCCCATGTACCGAGTCTCGGAAGCCATCAGGATTGTGAAACAAGGGTGTCTTCTGACGTGAACCAACTCGCACCTCGTTTGACCTATGCATTCGAAAGCAGTACTATCAATAATACTAAGCAAGTACAGTTGGAACTGACGAAATGTCTAATACTATCCTCGCTTCAACCTTTAAACTATGCATCCCTAATACCAAAAGGAAAAGAAATGCTTTCTCAGTGATGAATTCTGGTTCAAGAAAAGCTTCGATTCTCGACGAGGAGAGAGGAAGTACTATAACAAGCGTTCCTTGAAGAAAGGATAGAAACATCGGGTTGGGTGTGTATCGCACCCAAAGGAACAGCATAGTTTTCATCTTACTCTATTTGACCGACATAAATTGCTGACAAAATATATGCAGCAGTAAAATCCAAAGGGCTTACGTTTATCAAGAACACATGGCATCTCAGTTGAAATGCCGGACAGAAGACGTTGACACGGCAAAAGATCTTGAAATAAAAACAGTATAAAAGTTGACGTACATAAAATATACTTTATATATATGCTACGCTCGCCATAGCGATGTTCGGGAAAGAGAACATATACAGTAAACATCCCGATCAAGCTTGATTAAGAAAAAAGAAAGGAAGAAACGGATGTCGCTATGCCCGTCAAAGGATAATATCGTTCGAATTGGCCAAATCTCATCTATTCATAGGAACATTAACGTAATCAGGGAAGTTTAAACAACACTTCAAGTGTCTGTAATCCAAACACGTCATGGAACAAGATGTGTGTAGCCAGTCCTGGGAAAGTTGTTTACTAGAACTCAAAAAAGTCGTGTTGGTTCACAGTTCGTAGAGCATACCTAGCAGAAAAGTACCCTGCAGAGGTCTAGACGAGCGCAGCATGGGCATGTTGTGATGACTAAAGCATTCCCAAATTTACGCTTTTTACTTTGTCGTAATCCAGTTGCTTCCCCATTCTACCCATTGGATGATTCACGGCAAATGGAGGACGCCGTTAGATATCGGCGCTTCTTAATATCTCAGCCTACGGCATCCTGCAAACAAAACTCATGCCAGTGGCCAGCTAAGTGGCAAGTTGAGTGACCTCCTGCACAGCCGTGCTTTGCTTTACGATGATAGCGACTCATCAACACTTATCTCCGCCATCGATGGCAGGTATGCTAACCAAACATTTGAAATGTCGTTCACCGAGAGATAGGTGCATTAGTGGTCTCTACTATCAGGTTGAGCCAGGGGCTTCAAGTAAACTTACTACTCAAGGGGTAAAAAGAAATTCGTATCGTTCCATTGCTACTATTCGTATAAACGAATGCAGCTGTGACCATGTGTAACAACAAAACTCGTACAAACGACTGGCCTTGATCCTTTACCGTCGCTATTTTAGGAGCAATAACAGGATTGCCCCTAATATGATGACTGCCTTGTCGATGACATTTGAATGGAAAACTCAGTCTCACCGATGTGGTAACTGTACGTTTCAACTTGGATTTTGGGATGTGTCTGTATCATAGATAAAATGGCTTGTGAAAGTATGAACGTTCCTTGTTACGCAGATTTGTTTGTAAGAAATCTCCGGAATGCAACAATCACAGATAATAAACTAGATTGTGTTTCGTGCTGCGTATACAGCAAGTCGTGTTTGGCAGCGAGATATTAATAGAGTCCGAAATATCGATGACAAAGCGGAAGCTTGTTTTCGGGAGTTACCGAGACTGGACTTTTTCTCTCACCGGAGGGGACAGTTTAATACAAAGACAAGAATACTGTGTAAAGCGCGTTAGACAATGATGCGAAAAGTTCTTGCATATTATCTTCATTCGTAAGCTTTTTTCACATTGGTCTGAACTTAATTCAATAATTTTTTTTTTCAACTTAAATAACACTACTTTTATAAGCATTTATATACAGATATGTACAACTAGGATAAGAAAAAACAAGTATAGAGGATAGTAGATAGACAGTATGTAGCTAGATGTGAACGAGGGCATTACGTCGGCGTAATGCGTAGACAGGCAGTTCGACCATATCTCCGAGGATATCCACCTTTACAATTTGACGTGGGTTGGACTTGACACATCTGTCGATGTAGCGCGGAGATAGTTGGGATAATGTAAGAGAGGGCGTTGGAGTAATAGGCTCAAAACGAGGTGTAGTAGTAGGCCAACAGACTTGTGTGGAATCCATGATCAGAGAGATGAGATCGGGTAAGAAAAATAAATTGTATCGCTATGAGAGATCGCGTTTTATAATAAAAAAAGAAAAATCATCCTGTTTTTTCTCATTCACAACCAAGAAAAGTTGGCTCACGCCACATGGCTTTGTGGCACACAACCCACAAAAGACCGTGCATTGAAAAACTACTTGTGCAGACACAAAACCATTTCTTTGGTTTTTTGCACAACCACCCTCTAAACGTTAAAGCTTTTTTTCCCTACATTCTTTTTCTCTTATCCTTTATCGCATTCATTTCTTAAAAAAAATGGCGGAGCAGAGAAAAAGGTTGTTTTGGGATCACGCGTTTTTTTTTTCCCTACTTGACAGGATAGGAACACTTGGTCCTAATTGCTGTTTTCATTATTTTATCCAGTATCGGATCGATGTCCGAGGTAGTGCTTGTCTTTGTAACAAATACTACAAACCTGCCTTTTCTTTTTGTTTTCAGGAAATAAATATTTGGGAGTCGTACTACTGAAATCGGGTGATCGGCTGTTTAATACTGCAACGCTAATCTACCCATCAAACGACTAAGGCTCGGTTTAAAGAGAAAAAAGAAAAAGGTTGCATTCGCCTGCAGCAACGTTTTGCACATAAGCTATGTCGGATGATATAATTGTGAAGTGAGGTGGTTTGTACCCAATTTAGTGTGTTCGGTATGATAGGAAAAAAAGTGGGTCGTAAAAATTTGTGGAGAAAAGAATAAAGTGTTTGGAGTGATAGTTTATCATCCACGTTCAATAGTCTTGTGTACTGCCATTTTATGTCACGAGTATAACTATGGTAATCGAAACGCCATCCATTCCCTTCTCTGTGAGATGAAATAAACAGGTGGTATCGTCTGATAACGAAAAAAAAAAATTTTTTTTTTTCTGTTTCTTTTGGGAAAGAGAACAGTCAAAACTTACTTCCTTGCCAACTGATGGAGTTCTCCTTTTCAGAAGTTGCTTTAATCAAAACTGCATGTAACTGCGTCGGTAATCCATCTCGTTCTTGGATAACGTCTAAAGTGACCTTTTTCTTTAGGTTCAACATCTCTAGGACATCCGGAGGCTTTTTGTTTGTCATGGGAACAAATGAAGCATGCAGGTTTTGGACCCGTCTCTCGTTGCGTCAAGAAAATAAAATGGAATGTGATGGCATCATATTTAGTGAAGAAAAAAAAAACGAGGTTGTCGACACTGGCTGAGTGGGTTTTTCTGTAAAGATCAGCAAGCAATGCCTACAAAATATAGAATATACTGTATCTCGTTTATTTTTATGTATACCCCTGAGATCTTTCCTTTCCCGCTTCCCCTCTAAGCTATTCGCTCTAAAGCGTTCTAAAGGCACCACTTTGGAAGTATCCCCCCTGCATCCCTGACAAAAAGATATTTTTTCTTACTCCTTCCATTGTCTCTTTATAAAACGACCTCGTATGTAGCCACTCGCAACGTTGTCTTTCTTTCTTCATTACTTCCCAGAACATGCGCTTCTCCCACTTCCTTACTATCCTTTCTATTCTCTCATTTGTTGCTTCCCGGCCGGTCCTTGAAGACGACATCAAATATGGCGTTGGCAAAATGTTCAACGCAATCATGGGCAAGAAATTTTCAGGCAAAGGCACATTTTTCCACCCCGTATCGGAAGGAGGACCCATCGGTAATTATTACCCCTGCTATTAATTGTTCACCGCTCACCTTTCGATCAGGTTCCTGCGGACCGAGAGAAAATGACGACAGTCGAATTTGTGCCTTGGTAAGCCTTTTTCACACTCACTCCGAGAATATCTTGTCTTATCAAATGGCAATAGAATCTACGTCAGTACGGAGACAAAGACGGAATGAGCGACTGGTGCTTCAAGAAAGTGTTCATCAAATACGGAGACAAAACGACAACGTGTACAATTACCGATTGTTGCCCGGGATGTGGTGAAAGTGAGTGCATCTTGACCCGTACTGAGCTCCCCTGTTTTACTCACTTACACGATTAGATTCATTGGATCTTACACCACGTGTTTTCGCTGATCTCGCCGAGCTCGTTATTGGTGTAATTGACATTGACTGGTATATCATGAAGGACGACCATGATACCAACAGACACAAGAGCAATCATCATACTCAAAATCACAGACATGGTCACCATGAAAAGCGCACGATAGACAGCGGCATCGACAGTGCATGAAAGATCACTTATGTCTTGATTACAAGCTGTGTTTTTAATCGTGTCATGTTTTAAATTGTAGAAAGTAAAACATATATATAAAAAAAGAGTTTTTTTTCTTTAAAAAACAGATGCAATGTCTTGTTTCAACCGCTTGTGCATGATAGACTCGCTGTTGTCTGCACAGGGCAGACATCATGATCAAGAGCACGGATAGACTTAAATTCCTTTTTTTTCCACAACCATAAGGATCCTGAAGGAGTTGAGCTCACGTCCATTTTCCCCCGGAAAGCGGATTGTTCCTGCATCTGTCTTTCGTTGTTAATTGGTCCCAGTCACACACTTTTTTCGTTGCACAGAGCTGTAGATCGACAGGTTTGTTTATTGCATGCTTTCGTTATTTGTAAAGGTCCCTTTTCAACACAAGTATTACTAGGTCGACCAAGATGCATAATAAAAGCAAGCAGTGTGTTTCGTACTTCGCTCTTCCCTGTATGGAAACGGTTTTGATAACGTCCTCTCGACAGAGTAACTGAATCAATGGACTACTAGTAACCTACGTCTCATATAAAGAAGGTGGAATGATAAACCTTCTATAAAGCTTATTGCCGTGTTTGACAAACCTTCGCTACCATGGGCTTTCAAAGCTGCAATGTTGTTTACAACGGTCGGACATTTTAATCTCTGGAAATAGCCAGTAGGATGCAGCTGTAAGCAATAAAGAGCCGGTCATCCGACAGGATTCTTTTGTTGATGATATGATATGTTATGCACGCCATCTTATCATTTGCAGTAGCCCATCGTGTCTCGAAAACCATGTTGGCGCTGTCCAATTCCATTGATTTCGCCCGATGTTCGGATACAAGAAGGTAACGTTTTTCTATGTTTTTGCAGAGCCACGACGGTAAGCTGGCTTTTTTATTTTTTCAATTTTTTTTTTCTTTTTGGGCAAACCTAAAGTACAACGTAAACAAAGACGGACAAAACAAAAAAAAAACCTATGGCTAACTAAGAATGGGTAAGAACTATAAAAACATGTGTTAATGTGGGGCGGGCAATTTAGCAATGACTCACATTTCCTACGATGACGCTTGGTAAATCAAATATGTCACGTTTGATAGTAAAACAAAAAGTACATGGTACTGGTGTTTGCTGTGGTGAAAGTAGAATACAAGAATAAATACACGACTTGTCTGTATTATCGAACGCGTGTGTTGAGAACTTTTCCCAGTATTCCACGGCTGATTGGTTTTCCATAAGCTGCGAAAAAGTGAGTCATTGATGTCCCACCGCTTATGCTGACAAACCTCGTAAATGTACGTCTTCTTATTCAGCAGCATGTCTTTTGTCCATTGTGTCAACAGGGAGAACTCTTTGCCAACGAGGCAAACCTCTCCTGTTCGTCTCCAAACAACGGTTGGCGTTCCTGAAAAACTGATCAACTTCTCATATTCCTAACAACGTACCCACTTGATGGATGAGACCGTATCGTTTAAATTTTAGGATCTTACCAACAGTGTCCGCTGAATGCATTTCTCCATGAAGACCAGATCCTCTTCTGTCAAATTCATAATAAGCGCAAGAAAAGAAGGTCGGAATAGCGCCAGCGCCCGACTAATCCTCATCAAATCTTCGCGTCCCATCCTTGTCTAAGATTAGCTACATCTTACGTTTTCATCTCTGTCTTACTTGGCTCGAACGTATTGGATCAGATAATGAAAACCCTCGGCATAATTGAACGGCCGTCGAACACTCATGTAAGCATCTTCTGGAGTATTCGCTACGCCTCTCCGCCGTCCCGAAGAAATGGATGTGCTCGAACGTTTCAGCGTACTCGCTGAAGACAAGGGCGACATCTGCTGCATCTGCTTTTTGACTGGCGCCGAGATAGTAGCCTGCGGCGTCACTGGCGTCAATGGCTGAGACGTGGTCTGCAAGGTGTGTGCGGGAGCAAACGAACTCAAGTCAAATAAACCGAGATTACTCATCGCATTGGGACTATGGTTGGATACTTCGGGAAAATGTGTGGTCGTCGGCGTAAAGTTCATTGATTGTCCACCGTTACCATTAGCGGACGTCGTATTGGTCAAATGTATTGCTGTGGTATCTTGCGTTGTTGTAACAGTTGTTGAGGTAGTGAGATCGAGTGGGTTTTGTAGCATATTGCCTATAAATCCATACTCAAGACCAGCTGTTTCTGAGCCGAACCCGAGATCCGTTAACGAAAAATTCAAGAGCTGCGATGCATCGACTAAATCGGAACCTGTGATCCCATCAACAATTTTCAGCGGTGTTTCATCAAAAAAAAAAAAAGCTTACTCATGGTATCTGTTGGATTAGATGTCGAAGAATAAGTGGCAATTGTTGGTAGGTCGAAAACTGCGGATGAAAAACAATAGTTTAGTGCAGGATACAATAGCTTAATAACTTACTGTCAGTGTCTTGTAAATATTTGGCTTTCTTTCGAACGGCGTCCGTACAAGTATTAGCTAGGTCTCGTTTGATACAACGCTGGCAAGGGCGTGCTATATACTATTTGGTTCCAATAGAGGGAATACGAATTCACTTACAATCGTCGCAGGTAAGATGGGCCTTTCAGTAAAACATGGGTTAGATCGGGAGACAGTGTCAATTCTCTATTTTACTTTCTGACAATGGAGACAGGCTCTTGTTATTTTTTTGCGTTTGGTATTATCTGTTTCTTCGTAAGGGACGTAGTTGTTAAAGGAGATGTGGAGATTCTCTACACCGTGTGACATTATAGGATACTTTACTCGTGACTCAGAAGTTTCATTGAACAAGAAACAGAGAATGGGGTGGGGGAAAGGAGTACCAACGATTTAGTACTTGTATGAGAGAGAAAGAGAAAAAAAAGTTGGGGGGGTGTTTACCTTTTGAGAGCGAAGGACACATGACCAGGTTTTTGTATCGGGCGGAACTGATTCGGACCCCCCACCACTACTGTTCTGGGATTCCTGTACTTTCCAGGTCCATCACGTTCGCACATACTCTTCACGGTGTGAAGATTTGGAGGCTTGGGAAACTGCATTCAGTGTCACCTTCACATTTTGCGAAACATCTTGGCTAGTTAAATGGTTTTGTTCACGGATGGCTTTCGAAAGCCCGCTTTCAGAATAGACTCGCCGGAAAACGGCACTTGATAGGGTTACTTCTGCATGTTGATTGACACGATGACTGCACTTGTACCATTGTAGCACACAATACCCTGATTGCTTGGTATCTCCAAGAAACAGCGACAATCCAGATGCTAAACGACTCAGCCCCCCCGGAAAAGATCTTTGAACGGTCTTTTTGCTTAAAAGCGTCCCAATTTCTTTTCTTTTCTTTTCTTTCTTTTTTGCTGGATATCTTTATCATACCCAGAGGTACTTTTTAATACAATGAAACATCTTTTTACCCCTCTCCCTGGGGAAAATTGCAACCCAGCGTTGGCGATCGACGACGATGGTTCCTTCTGTTGAATCTCCGCACCAGGGTTACCAGCTGATTGAGCTTGACTGTACCACCAGTCATGTCGTTTGTAATAATAGTATAAAAAACCATTTCCGGCTATATATACCCGCATGTTCCAAGTATTGTACATAATTGATTACAAAACCATTTGGTTATATATTTTCGGTCCAAAGAAACGTAAAGCCGTTCCTCTCAAGAGCGAACCATATAGCCTTTGATAGATGAGTCCTTCTCAAACAAAAACAAATTGGACAATAGACAGATGCTTAGATTCCAGAGCAAAAACGTCTTCACAGCAACTGACCAAATCGGACCATATCGCACAAGAGCAACTGCATGATCGGATGCTAGTATGTGAGAGCATAGACACTTCAACCCCCGCGCACCAGCAGCAAGATATACACTACTCAGTAGGATACGACCGTAAGTATGCCCACAACACGAGTCCAAGAACAGTCCATTCTTTTGTTCACCACCAACCGTTCTACCCAATTTCATTTATTTCCATTTTCGAAACGATCGGAGATCTCTGACAAGCATATGCATTGTATTCTTATTGTTCTATGCAGGTTCCATCCGTAAGGGAGTTTCACAATTACCCGACAAACTTTCTTTTTTTCGGTTCTTTTATTATTTTTTTACTCTAGAAACAGTGTGGAAACATGTTTAAAGAGAGGGAGAAACCTTCCAGACACGGATGTCGTTATCGGTGTAGCCAGAGAACAAAGTAGAACCGTCAGCGGACCAGGCAACGGACAAGCACTCGGGATCGCGGGCCTTTCTCTTGCCAATCTGGCTGAATTCGGGGCGGAGCTCATCGACAACCTTCTTGGACTCAAGATCCCAGATTCTGATGGCAGAGGCGGTGGCAGCGCAAAGCCAGTAGCGGTTGGGAGAGAAGGTAAGGGCGTTAACGACATCACCAGCCTCAAGGGAGTAGAGGTGCTTGGAGTCGTTAAGATCCCAAAGCATAACAACACCATCCTTGCCAGCAGAAGCGCAAAGCGAACCATCGGGAGAGACAGTGACGGTGCTGATGTAGCCATTGTGACCAATGAAGTTGGTGCGAAGCTTGAGCTTGGTAAGATCCCAGACCTTGACGATCTTGTCCCAGCCACCAGACACAATGACGGGGTTGGCAGGGTTGGGCGAGAAACGAACGCACGAAACCCATTCGGAGTGGCCATCCTCGGTAATGTTGTACTTGCACTCACCAAGGGTGTTCCACAACTTGATGCTCTTATCACGGGAACCAGAGACGATCTGACGGTTGTCAGCAGAGAAAGAGACAGACAAGACGTCGTTGGTGTGGCCGACGAAACGGCGGGGGGGGGGACCAGGGTTCAAGTCCCAGAGACGGAGGGTCTTATCCCACGAGGCAGACAAAGCGAACTGACCATCGGAAGAGATAGCAAGATCCTCAACGAAGTGGTTGTGACCCAAAAGAGACTTGCGGGGGACACCGTAGTTGGTCTCATCTCTGAATAGATCTCATTCAATATTGCTGTTCCATCACAACCCAACGCCACACAAACACACACTCACCTGGTAAGGTGCCAGACAATAATAGACTTATCTAAAAAGACCCCCAATCGGTTTAATAAAAAAAGAAAAAAGCAATGTCGAACTTACCGCGAGAAGCAGACAAGACCATGTCGGGAGCCTCGGAGGTCGTGGCGATGGCGGTGACTATGGAAATGACAGTCAGTTACATACGCTTCGTTTCACGAGTGATTCGACTTACCCCAGTTGCCGTGACCTAAAGAGCAAAAAAGTAAAAGAAAATGATTAGTTTCGCATTCACCATGTCACCAATTTTTTTTTCCAAAGCATCGACAATGATCGATCTATCATCAACGCATCCATCCATCATCTAATCGATTACACACCTTTAAGCGTGCCGCGAAGAGAAAGAGTGTCCATGTTCGTGTGGAAGAAAGAGGGGGTTGCAACGGTTGGCCTCTCTTGCCTTCACTTGTTCGGGCAGCGGTATCGTTCCTAAACTCCGTCCGACGATATCCTTCACGGTACAAGCCACTTCAGCGCTCTTCTCTCATCGCGCCGTTTGAAAAACGAGCAATTCTTTGATCAGGACGGATGTCGAATGCTCAGAAAACAAGCAAATTACGCTAAGCAGCTGCAGCATCGTCAAACATTTTTATCATAGCAACATAGATATTATGTCTCGTAAATCATTTAATCACATTTAATCAATTTTTCCTCGCATTAAACCTTCTACCTTTGAACACTTGGCATTTCATCTAAATCTTTGCAGACACCATAGCACCACCATCAACAACAATAGTTGCACCCGTGGTGTATTCGCCTGCAGCAGATGCTAGATAAATACAAGTTCCTGCAATGTCTTCTGGTCGACCAATGCGAGCAAGGGGAAGGTTCTGTCGGATCACATCACCGAAAGCGTCCAGTGTAGCTTTCATCATCTTGGATTCGAACGCACCGGGTGCGATATTGTTGACAGTGACTCCTTTGGCACCAAGGTTTCCGGCCATTAAACGTGTAAGGTGATGAAGACCAGCTTTGGAAGCACCGTAGGCATACGTTTCTACGGTCGGGACCTGAAATGCAATCATTGATGGTCAGCTTCATGTAGTCATCCCAAAAAGCAAATACGTACGCGGAGAGCGTCAATGGATCCAATATTGATCACACGTGATAAATTCTCTGTAGCTGTGAGCAAGGGAAGGCAACTAGAAAAAAATTAGCTTCATATGGTGATGATGCTATGTCGCTGTGGATCTTACGCTTGTGTGAGAGTGAAAATACGCTTTAAATTGAGGTTGATGACCTTTTCAAAAGCTGCGTCAGGGTAGGCCTCGATAGACTCGGCCCAATTGGCACCAGCATTGTTAATGAGAACATCCAGATCTGGATAACAGGTATTTTAGCATTGTGTTGCGTACAATGAAATTTTTTTTTGTGCACCTACGTTTTTCACGTTGCGACAACTCGGTCACCAATCGCTTGATTTCATCCTCTCGCTGCAAATCAGCAGGAATGGGAATACACTGACCGGGTCCTTGAGCTGTCAATGCTTGAGCCACCTAATTCCACGTGGAGAAAAAAGGGATGAGTACGTTTCTTCCAGGCTACGTCCTTCAATTACCTGGTTGCAGGCGTCAACGGAGCGACTTGTAATGTAGACTTTGGCACCAGCAGACACAAATCCCTTTCAATAATAATGAGCCATGAGAGATGGCGACTTCCCGATTTTGTCTATCCCCCTTACCGTGGCAATCATCTCGCCGATGCCGCGGGAGCCACCTGTCACCAACACGACCTAGATTCCGACTCTCAGTACCATGAACGAAGTGGATAGAAATTACCTTATCCTTGACGCTGAAGAGAGCTGGGATATCCATTTTATGAGAAGAACAACAACAACGGTATAACAATGCGGGGTAAAGCAATTGACTTTAAAAAGGAATCGAAATGCGCTGACTAACTTTTTACTGTGGATGGAAATGGCAATCCTGCGTTATCCAACAGTGTTCTGCATGTGACTTTGCACTGATTGAGTAGAAGTTTTGCGCTGACCAATAGAACGAGTTTGCGTTGACTGATTGCCAAGAAAATAGAACCATTGTTATCATAAAAATGTGGAACGTCGAGTTTAAACGAAGTTCATCTCTTGAAAATGAATGATTTGCGTGATTACATGGAAGCTGAAGATGCTTCATTGGGTAGAATGAGAATATTTCATTTGACGTTTACATGTCTGATGATGATGAACCAAATGAGTGGGCAGAGTTGTCTCGTTCGAATGCAGCT
>JNEV01000861.1:0-60879 GCA_000697495.1 Saksenaea oblongispora B3353 | reverse complement strand
CTTTTTTTTTTTTTTTTTTTTTTTTTTTTTTTTGAAAAATACTGAAAATCAGTATGAAAAGAAAGCTCAAGAGTATGGTTGGTAACTCGTCGGAGGAACGGCAAGAACAGATAAAATCAAGACTGGCTACCCAACAAATCCCAAAATCTGTCACTACAGATGCTGCGCAACTAGGAAGCACTTCGTCGCGTGTAAACACCTCTGTAATGATAACAAGTGGTTTTGAGCGTGGTACACTCTCAGGCATGTGGCGAGAGTTTGTGCAAAACAAACTTTGATAAATGCTACGAAGGTATAGTCGAGACCTCCACGTCTGCGAAAGCCAAGTCAAAAAAAATCTTAAAAGCCAGCATAAGGGAAACACTGTGTGTGCAAAAACGTCATTAGGACTTGCTCTGTTAAACTCAAACATATTTTGAGAGAAATCTGTTAGAAAAAGTATGTTCGTCGTTTCTGTCGACTTTAAGTGAATACGCTCGGAATTGACGGCGATCACGCTGGCTACTATGCTGAACGTCGTATCGCTTGACTTTCAGGTGTCACATGGTATTGTGAAAGCATTGTCAAACACAACCGAACGGTTAAAATTGTCCACTTTATTCCCGGAAGACTTCAAATTCCGTGAGGAGACCTGCACTGACAGCGAAGGATATGTTACCGTCAGAAGGATCCTACCTCAGTAAAAGACTACCTCTCCACCTTGAAAAAATCTGCTTCTGTTGCTTAGGAAGACATCTTCGGCGCAGAACATATTTCGTCTTTGCATACTAAGCATCTGGGAAGGATTACAACCAGGCAGACAAGGCACCCGCTTTGGGACGATGTCTCTTGACCAGTATTGGTGAGCTCCCAAAGCCACCCGCAGGAATATCGGCGACCGCAAACGCGGCCGTGCAAGCATACGCTGTAAATCTGCAGAATCTACAGTATAGCATGGCCCCTTGTACTCGAAAATACTCGAGTATGTGTTGCCTGTATTACTTCGGCTGCATTTAGCTCCGAAACGGGAACAAAGGTGTCGGGATTAGATTAAAAAGAAAAAAGAAGAACAAAAGAAGTTTGAAGAAGGAAGGACGAGAGATACGAAGCGATCCACTGCGATAAGAAGTACAAACAGATGGTAATATGAGATGCTGCAATTGGGAATTTTTGAACTGAGCTGTTGCATAGGTCGCATCGGAAATGAAAACTTCGGCTCATCTTTTGGAGCAATACCCACATATGCCTCATACGAACGGCAATTCGTTGAATCACTCGGAAGGGAAGCGAACGACGAAAAGGAAAGATACCTATTCTGTGCATTGGTACAGCGGGAACAACCGTTGGTTCTCGAGATGGAAGCAAGATGTGGGAGCAACAAGGAAACACACCATTGTCGCCATGACGAATAAGCATCGTACATCGAAGAAGTGCCCGTTTTGCTTCGAGCCATCTGTCATGGCTAAGGCACGAGTGATGCAAAACGGAAAATGGAAGAGCATCAAGATGGTACTCTGCAATGTACAAACTCGACATGCATCGCTTTCCTGTGTGGTTACACATCAAGAAATAAAGACACGCAGACACCGTTCTGCATGGCGCTTGCGGGAGCAAGTCGCTTGCTCACAGGAGGTACTCTTCCACCGTTTAATCCCAGTCGATTTAACACTGGATCAACTAACAAAAAACCGAGTGCAACCGGTAAAGAGTGCGTATACTTTGTCAGGAGAAGAGTGGCTCGAATGTTCCTTTTCTCAGTTCGCGTCCGGGTCCCCGTCAAGCTGACGGGAAAACGAAGGGTACGGAATCACGTGTATAGCATGCCGCGTCCGTATCATTTCCGTTTCGTGTATCAATGTCAAGGTACCACTTCAGCCCGATAAACGGTGCACGCTCCTAAAGCTGTACTAATTTTTACATTCTCAGTTTTTATATATTGACTTGTTGTTGTCAGAAATAAAAAGGCAAAGCGAATCAAAGCCGAGAGTAACATGTTTCGGGAAGACTTGGGTATCACTTTGACTCTACTACTGTTGTACGCCCTATATCAAGCACCTATAGGTCATTAAAAGCGTACATGCTTACATACTTCGACTACTAAAACTGAAACACTATCGTGATGATTAAGTATATCATGACGATTAGCAATCTTGCTATTGGGAGTTGCGAATGGGTCGACATGTGATATAAGAGTGTACAGTTCATTGGCGGGTAGCACGATAAAAATGAATATGTCCTACCGTACAGTTTATAAACGTCTGGGATTGGTACATTGGCTGTTGAACCCAGAGATACAATTGTGGAAAGTATACTGACAGCCGTCCGCGATGGGTTTGAATTGCACTGAGCACAACAGCTCAATCCGTCACAACAAATCCTGAAAGCTGAGCTGTACCAGGGGTGAAAACAGAAATAAAACTTCCGATCTTAAAAATTCGTGATGTGTAGGATGAAACCGGGCTGATGTGAAGTACCCATGGTTAAACTGCTAACATACACCAATAACGTGCAAGAGCAGATGGGACGATGCACGTAGCTTCAATGAGTACTTACCAACAATGCTAAACAGAATATACAGATGTAGGTACGACTAGTTTTCACTATAGTGTGTTGCTTAATCAGCCATAATATGCCCACAATAACAAATTTATTGGCATTATCGACAATGAGATGACAAGTTTCAATTGCGGAAGCGTTATTTCTAGTTGTTCGCCAAGAAGCGGAGATAATCTCACAACATCATAGCACTGGAATACTCTACCACTTGACTGGTTTTATACATTTAACGCTGTACTTTCGAACCAATTGGACCCTAACTCATCCTATGGAGTCTTGTCTCACCTTTCCATGCTGTAAATTACCAGAAAGATCTGATAAGAAATGGTGTTACAGGTTGCTGATCCCGAAAGAACGCGGGGTTAGCCGATCTGGCTTGTAATCAGATGCAAGAAAATTGAACAAGCGCCCGCTTCTTTAAAATAGGTCACCTTAAGCAGTCGTCTCTCTTTCTTCAAGCTCTACAAACATGTATTCTCTGGCATTAATTTGTACTTTGGCTCTTGGTTCTGTCGCTTCCGCTGCGAGCAACTGCAACCCTACATACAATGTCCCTTCGGCTGGTGACTGTATTGCTAACTGCAACAAGGTAATGCAGCTTGTATTCAGCAATATTGTTCATTAACATATTTCTTCCAGAAAGCTGGAACGGAAATGTACAGTGATTGGACCAACGACCCTGCATCTCCCAACTTTGTCAAGTCTCTCAGTTATCAGTGCTCGAAAGGCACAGAAACCTATATAACTTTCATGACGAACGCCGGCATATGTATGGTGGCATGCACCAAAGATCAGCAGAATGCATTTGGTAAAGAATTTACTGATGCTTGTAAATGGTACGGTGAACATAAGGATGACAAATGCGATGGCTCCGCTAGTCCTGGAAACGGTGGAAATGGCGGAAACGCTGGTGCGGGCAGCGAAAACGGAAATGGTGGTGCTGCTGGCGGAAATGGTGGTACTGCTGGTGGAAACGGTGGTACTGCTGGTGGAAACGGTGGTGCTGCTGGTGGAAACGGTGGTGCTGCTGGTGGAAACGGTGGTGCTGCTGGTGGAAACGGTGGTGCTGCTGGTGGAAACGGTGGCGCTGCTGGTGGAAACGGTGGTGCTGCTGGTGGAAACGGTGGCGCTGCTGGTGGAAACGGTGCTGCTGCTGGTGGAAATGGTGGTGCTGCTGGTGGAAATGGTGGTGCTGCTGGCGCTAATGGTGCTGCTGGCACTGCTCCCGCTAAGAAACCTGAAAACTCCTCGACCAAGCTTCAGCTTGGCGGTTTATCCGGCCTGGTGGCTGTCGCTATTGGCTTCCTGGTCATCAACTAAGTCTATGCTACAAAGAAAACCCCTCTTTATTGTATCTATCTAAATTTATAATTCTAGCAGCGGATATATAGCACTTTTATTTTAAATACCATGTTTCTATACAGAAATGAAATCTATTGTAATAATTCGGGATGCTCATCCCAAAAGGCTTGGCCAATGATGTCCTCATGAATGGCTGTTGGCACCAATTTAATGCGCTTTACTTCCTTGCCACTGTTAGGCGACACGGATGTTACCTCAGTCTAATAGTAATATGAGTGTCTGGGTAGTTCTATCCACAGTGTACCTTTTTGCGAATAATGACAGATCCCTTACGATAAATTTGTTCAATCGTGTTGTAGTTAATATTAAACTGAGAAAACAATATTTCATGTTTGTCTTTTGAGAACGTTCCCTACACAGAAAAGTGAGAAAACCAATTTATATCAACCTGTTTTCTTACCCGAAGTATCTCCTCTGCTTCTGTTTCTGACTTTCCTGAATGAACAATAGCCCAGAAGGTTGAATTGTATAGGTTGTTGATGTGGCCTACACAATTATTCATCCATATGCATACTTATTCAAACAAATTTCTTACAGTCAGCTTGTCGCCAACTAAGATAATCTCTTAGGTTCTGGTCAGATGGGTAGCACACAACACGAGAATCAAAACATGGCGCGTACTGAAGCTTCTGGTCCCCAAAGTACTCCATCCAACGCATTACATAATTTGAAGCAAACAAGCTGGCAATTGTTGATGAAATCTTGCTAGCGCGTCTTGAATACAAATTACACAACTTTGGCAAAACAAAGCTTTGATAGTGATTGTGAACATCTACCACGATTGATCGTCTACATACCTATACTCATCGCTTTGGCCATATGCAATAACAATGTCCTTGATATCTTTCATTACTTCTATCGCACATCGATTCATCAATTCGATCGCGCGTCGATCGTTTGGCTTCTGGAAATTATGTGTTTGTGAGAATCTACAAAACCATTTCGTCAATTTGGTCGAAATATATGGAGATACACACAATTACCGATGGAAACCTCGACCATCAATGCGAACAACGAGCCATGTGTTGGGTAATACTTTGTCGGGAACTTCGAAATGGCGAACGTATTCATACTTTGAATTTGCCATGGTAAAAGAAAGGTGTGTTTCCAGAAACTAAATGTTTGTGGCTGTTTGAAGTTTGGTTGCGGAATCTGGCGCGGGCATTGTTTATTTTTTTTTTTTTTTCAACGGAAGCTTCACGCGATATTAAAGAACATTTCTCCCTACTATAGCGCAATTTGTGGCATACCTATATCTAAATAAAGCGTGCTATAAAGCCTTGATAATACTACTAAATTCGTGGGACCTGGGAACATACGTTTGAAGAGTGGAGAAGCTGACCCCATTACGGAAGTTTACGTAGCCAGTAATGGCCAGAGGTTAACCAGAAATAAAACAGTAGGCCTTGAGACCTTCATTGCGTTCATATAGTTAATCATGCTGTGTTCACCACAGTTTTCCCGTTTTTACGATGAAAAACTTACATCCCTAAGATTTCCCTCCTATGAGGACGCAGTAAATATAATCCGAAGGGCCGGCATGCTTTTGGACAGCGGAAAAGTATGATTGATCCCGATGTACAACAGAAAAAAACGAAAGCGTAATTCAGTACCCGAGTCTACGGGGAAAAAGAAAGAAAGAAAGAAAGAAAGACCTTAAATATGTCTCTAAGCGAGAAACTACCATATTTTGTTTGCTTCTGTATCTAAATATAATAAAAGTGTTGGTGTGTTTCTGGTAGTCAGGGTTTGTAGACGAAATACGCAGTAGAAAACGATGTAAAGCATCACTAACGATTCCAATCGACAAGGTTCCTTTAATTGGATTTAAAGTCAAGTTTCAAACCAGCCATGCACGGAAAAGTGTTCGGTAGTGCTGACTGACTGATGACGAAAATTACTCGGATGGCTGAGCACTGAAGGTTGTTAGTAGTGGATGAAAATGAAAGAGTGCAACATATCGAGAGCCCGGCCACTGTTAAACATGCACTTCACTTGCACTGACTCTCTAGATTTTCCTCATAGTATTCTCAGCCTGTCAAAACAAGTGCCTTGAGTATAAGCGGCTAAATAATATTGATGGAACGCTGTAAACTGTTCATCTGTAGCAGCAATTGTGAAACCAATACCAGCAGAAACATGTATTATGTCACCTAGAAAAAAAGATAGGCCACAAACGTCTAGCAAGTTTTCTTTATCCCTCTAACAAGAACATGATAGAGGTGTACCGGTAAAATATTTTCCGTTTTTTTTTTTTTTTTTTTTTGGCTGGAGCGAACCTCCCTGAGGAAATAAAAATATTTTTCGTGGCGTTTAATGGCTGTGCAATTAATTTATCAGTTTCTTGTACTGTAGCAATACCAGCAGCAGTTTTATGGCGAAGGGATTTTACTTCCTAAAACAAAAAAAGACAAACATAGGGACCTGCTAAAGTGTATTGCCTTCATGATAAAAGCATGACCTTTAATATTTGGTAAAGTATCTACTGCTATAGAAGTTTGTAGAATAATCTTCTATTATTACATATACATACTAACATTGATAAAAATAAGAAAAAAATTGTGGTACTAAATAAATTAATTGATAAGGATGTAACCAAGGGCAACAGCAAGAATAGCAGATAGGCTGCCGAAGTGAAGCTTGCTGGAAGAATTTTCTGGCTTCTTTTCAGCATCAGGGGTGGCATTTGGACCATTAGCACCAGCAGTAGAGTTAGCACCATGAGCACCGTTGATACCGCCAGTAGTACCGTTAACTCCAGAAGGATTGCATTGGTCATTCTTGTGTGCATTGTACCAGTTGCAAGCGTCTGCAAACTCTTTGCCAAAGCCATCTTGTTGATCCTTGGGGCATGAAACCATACAGATACCGGCGTTGGTCATGAACGTTGTGTAGGATGGTGTACCTCTTTCACACTGGTAGCTAAGAGACTTGATGAAGTTGGGAGATGAAGGGCTGTTGGTCCAATCCTTGTACAGCTCAGTGCCCGCTTTCTGTAAGTAAACCAATTAGTCAATATTATCATTGATTAGAAATAATTTACCTTATTGCAGGAAGCAATGCATTCACCTGCCGAGGGAACAAAATACGAAGGGTTGCACTTGCTTGTTGTGATAATGGTACCATTTCCATTGACAGTGCCGGTGATTCCGTTGCCAGAACCACTGCTACCACTGCCAGAACCGTTGCTGCCACTACCAGAACCACTGCTACCACTGCCGGAGCCGCCGCTACCGCTACCAGAATCATTGCTGCCGCTGCTAGAGCCACTGCTACCAGTGGAAGAACTGCTGCACTGGTCATTCTTGTGTGCATTGTACCAGTTGCAAGCATCTGCAAACTCTTTGCCAAATCCATCTTGCTGGTCCTTGGAACACGAAACCATACAGATACCGGCGTTCGTCATGAAAGTCATGTAGTTTGATGTACCTTTCTCACACTGATAGCCGAGAGACTTGATGAAGTTTGGAGAAGACGGGTCATTGGTCCAGGCGCTGTACAATTCAGTACCAGCTTTCTATATGGTTATTAGCAAACAAAGCTACAAATTGATAAGAAACATACCTGATTGCAGCTGGAAATGCAGCTACCAGCCGAGGGAACATTGTATGTAGGATTGCAGCTTCCAGAACCACTGCTGCCACTGCTAGAACCGCTGCTGCCACTGCCAGAACCACTGCTGCCACTGCCAGAGCCGCTGCTGCCGCTTCCAGAACCACTGCTGCCACTGCCAGAACCACTGCCAGAACCACTGCCAGAACCACTGCCAGAACCACTGCTGCCACTGCCAGAACCACTGCTGCCACTGCCGGAGCTGCTGCTACCACTGCCGGAGCCGCTGCTACCACTGCATTGGTCATTCTTGTGTGCATTGTACCAATTACAGGCATCTGCAAACTCTTTACCGAAGGCATCCTGTTGATCCTTAGAGCATGAAACCATACAGATACCGGCGTTTGTCATGAATGTCATGTAGGAGTCGGTACCTCTCTCACACTGGTAGCTGAGAGACTTGATAAAGTTTGGAGAAGATGGGTTATTGGTCCAGGCGCTGTACAATTCAGTACCAGCTTTCTATAAGATTATTAGTAAAGAAAACTACAAACTGATACGAAACATACCTGATTGCAGCTGGCGATGCAACTACCAGCCGAGGGAACGTTGTATGTAGGATTGCAGCTTCCAGAACCACCATTGCCGCTGCCAGAGCCAGAGCCAGAGCCAGAACCGTTATTTCCAGAGCCAGAGCCAGATCCGTTATTTCCAGAGCCAGAGCCAGATCCGTTATTTCCAGAGCCAGAGCCAGATCCGTTGTTTCCAGAGCCAGAGCCGTTATTTCCAGAGCCAGAGCCAGAACCGTTATTTCCAGAGCCAGAGCCAGATCCGTTATTTCCAGAGCCAGAACCAGATCCGTTATTTCCGGAGCCAGAGCCAGATCCGTTGTTGCCATTGTCAGAGCCGTTGTTGCCACTGCCAGAGCCATTGTTGCCATTGTCAGAGCCATTATTGCCATTGCCGGAGCCGGAGCCACCGCACTGATCGTTCTTGTGAGCATTGTACCAATTGCATGCATCTGAAAACTCCTTGCCAAAACCGTCTTGTTGATCCTTGGAGCAAGAAACCATGCAAATACCAGCATTGGTCATGAATGTCATGTAGGAATCGGTACCTCTCTCACACTGGTAGCTGAGAGAGTGAATGAAGTTTGGAGAGGCAGGATCATTGGTCCATTCACTGTATAACTCGGTACCAGCTTTCTATAATATAGTTAGCAACAAGCGTTTAACTGAAAAAAAAAAAAAAAAAAAAACTACTTGCCTTATTGCAGCTGGCAATGCAATCTCCGGCTGAAGGGACATTGTACGTTGGGTTACAGCCATTTCCAGTGTTTTCAGAACCATTATTTCCAGTGTTGCCATTGTTCTCGCCAGTATTGCCATTGTTTCCAGTATTGCTGTTGTTTTCACCAGTGTTTCCGTTGTTTTCACCAGCGTTGCCATTGTTTTCACCAGTGTTGCCATTGTTTTCACCAGTGTTGCCATTGTTTTCACCAGTGTTGCCATTGTTTCCAGCGTTGCCATTGTTTTCACCAGTGTTGCCATTGTTTTCACCAGTGTTGCCATTGTTTTCACCAGTGTTGCCATTGTTTCCAGCGTTGCCATTGTTTTCACCAGTGTTGCCATTGTTTTCACCAGTGTTGCCATTGTTTTCACCAGTGTTGCCATTGTTTCCAGCGTTGCCATTGTTTTCACCAGTGTTGCCATTGTTTTCACCAGTGTTGCCATTGTTTTCACCAGTGTTGCCATTGTTTCCAGCGTTGCCATTGTTTTCACCAGTGTTGCCATTGTTTTCACCAGTGTTGCCATTGTTTTCACCAGTGTTGCCATTGTTTCCAGCGTTGCCATTGTTTTCACCAGTGTTGCCATTGTTTTCACCAGTGTTGCCATTGTTTTCACCAGTGTTGCCATTGTTTTCACCAGCGTTGCCATTGGTTTCGCCAGCGTTTCCGTTGTTTTCACCAGTATTGCCATTGTTTTCACCGCCAGAACCACCAGTAGAAGAGCCGTTGCATTGGTCATTCTTGTGAGCATTATACCAATTGCATGCATCTGAAAATTCTTTGCCAAAACCGTCTTGTTGATCTTTGGAGCACGAAACCATGCAAATACCAGCATTGGTCATGAACTTCATGTAAGAATCAGTACCTCTCTCACATTGGTAGCTGAGAGAGTGAATGAAGTTCGGAGAGGCAGGATCATTGGTCCATTCACTGTATAACTCCGTACCAGCTTTCTATGCGGTAATTAGCAAAATATACTATTCATCTAGGAGAAACTTGCCTTATTGCAGCTAGCAATACAATCGCCGGCCGAAGGAACGTTATAGGTAGGGTTGCAACTGTTACCAGCGTTTCCAGAACCATTGTTTTCACCAGTGTTTCCGTTGTTTTCACCAGCGTTTCCGTTGTTTTCACCAGTGTTTCCGTTGTTTTCACCAGTGTTTCCGTTGTTTTCACCAGTGTTTCCATTGTTTTCACCAGTGTTTCCATTGTTTTCACCAGTGTTACCATTGTTTTCACCAGTATTGCCATTGTTTTCACCAGTGTTGCCATTGGTTTCGCCAGCGTTTCCATTGTTTTCACCAGTGTTGCCATTGTTTTCACCAGGATTGCCATTGTTTTCACCAGTATTACCGTTGTTTTCACCAGTGTTTCCATTGTTTTCACCAGTGTTACCATTGTTTTCACCAGTATTGCCATTGTTTTCACCAGTGTTGCCATTGGTTTCGCCAGCGTTTCCATTGTTTTCACCAGTGTTGCCATTGTTTTCACCAGGATTGCCATTGTTTTCACCAGTATTACCGTTGTTTTCACCAGTGTTTCCATTGTTTTCACCAGTGTTACCATTGTTTTCACCAGTATTGCCATTGTTTTCACCAGTGTTGCCATTGGTTTCGCCAGCGTTTCCATTGTTTTCACCAGTGTTGCCATTGTTTTCACCAGGATTGCCATTGTTTTCACCAGTATTACCGTTGTTTTCACCAGTGTTTCCATTGTTTTCACCAGTGTTACCATTGTTTTCACCAGTATTGCCATTGTTTTCGCCAGTGTTTCCATTGTTTTCGCCAGCGTTTCCATTGTTTTCACCAGTGTTGCCATTGGTTTCGCCACCAGAACCACCAGTAGAAGAGCCGTTGCATTGGTCATTCTTGTGAGCATTATACCAATTGCATGCATCTGAAAATTCTTTGCCAAAACCGTCTTGTTGATCTTTGGAGCACGAAACCATGCAAATACCAGCATTGGTCATGAACTTCATGTAAGAATCAGTACCTCTCTCACATTGGTAGCTGAGAGAGTGAATGAAGTTCGGAGAGGCAGGATCATTGGTCCATTCACTATATAACTCCGTACCAGCTTTCTGTATGATAATTAGAAAAATTCACTCTTCATTTATAAGAGACTTGCCTTATTGCAGCTAGCAATACAATCGCCGGCCGAAGGAACGTTATAGGTAGGGTTGCAACTGTTACCAGCGTTTCCAGAACCATTGTTTTCACCAGTGTTTCCGTTGTTTTCACCAGTATTGCCGTTGTTTCCACCAGCGTTTCCATTGTTTTCACCAGGATTGCCATTGTTTTCAGCAGGATTGCCATTGTTTTCACCAGGATTGCCATTGTTCTCGCCAGGATTGCCATTGGTCTCGCCAGCATTGCCATTGTTTTCACCAGCATTGCCATTGTTCTCGCCAGCATTGCCATTGTTTTCACCAGGATTGCCATTGTTTTCACCAGCGTTACCATTGTTTTCACCAGTGCTTCCGTTGTTTTCACCAGTGCTTTCGTTGTTTTCACCAGCGTTACCGTTGTTTTCACCAGCGTTACCGTTGTTTTCACCAGCGTTACCGTTGTTTTCACCAGTGTTGCCATTGTTTTCACCAGTGTTGCCATTGTTTTCACCAGGATTGCCATTGTTCTCGCCAGGATTGCCATTGGTCTCGCCAGCATTGCCATTGTTTTCACCAGCATTGCCATTGTTCTCGCCAGCATTGCCATTGTTTTCACCAGGATTGCCATTGTTTTCACCAGCGTTACCATTGTTTTCACCAGTGCTTCCGTTGTTTTCACCAGTGCTTTCGTTGTTTTCACCAGCGTTACCGTTGTTTTCACCAGCGTTACCGTTGTTTTCACCAGCGTTACCGTTGTTTTCACCAGCGTTACCGTTGTTTTCACCAGTGTTGCCATTGTTTTCACCAGTGTTGCCATTGTTTTCACCAGGATTGCCATTGTTCTCGCCAGGATTGCCATTGGTCTCGCCAGCATTGCCATTGTTTTCACCAGCATTGCCATTGTTCTCGCCAGCATTGCCATTGTTTTCACCAGGATTGCCATTGTTTTCACCAGTATTACCGTTGTTTTCACCAGTATTACCGTTGTTTTCACCGGGGTTGCCATTGTTTCCGCTGGTGTTGCCATTGTTTTCGCCAGTGTTTCCATTGGTTTCGCCAGCGTTTCCATTGTTTTCACCAGTGTTGCCATTGGTTTCGCCACCAGAACCGCCAGTAGAAGAGCCGTTGCATTGGTCATTCTTGTGAGCATTATACCAATTGCATGCATCTGAAAATTCTTTGCCAAAACCGTCTTGTTGATCTTTGGAGCATGAAACCATGCAAATACCAGCATTGGTCATGAACTTCATGTAGGAATCAGTACCTCTCTCACACTGGAAGCTGAGAGACTGAATGAAGTTCGGAGAGGCAGGATCATTGGTCCATTCACTATATAGCTCGGTACCAGCTTTCTGTAAATACGGAAGTTAGTAAAAAACGAGGGCAATTGGTTATCAAACGGACTTACTCTATTGCAATTTGCAATACAATCCCCTGCCGAGGGAACGGAGTAGGTGGGGTTACAGCTGGTCTCTGCAGAAACAATAGAACCAAGTGCTAAGGTACTAATGAGTGCGAGAGAATACATGTCTGTAAAGCTCGACAAGGAGATACCGCCCTTGACACGACTTGAATTTAAAGACTAGGGGCTTATGTAATTTTTTATGTGAGCGCGACCTGGATCGGCTGATAAATAGAACGATTCCGCTTTCTTTCGGGATCAGCAATGCGTTACACATCGTGTTACTGTTAAGTGTTACTCTATCTGTTACACGGCGTTTATCTGATCCTTTCTCGTAACCCAGTTTTAAGCATGAGGGGATGAAAAAGCGATCACAATAGCTGTTGTATTCGTGTTTATTTAAAAGAGCGGATTGAATGCGCAGAAACACATGTTGTCGATCGTTGAAGAGCTCTACCGCTTTGGGGTTACCATTGTTTGCTACTTAACATTTTGTGTATACTTAGAAGGCTTTGTTTTTCGTATCACTTGCAACTCCCCAATAACGAAGTAAGGCTAAGAATACATCAATTGTAAATTATTTATATGAATAGACTATTCACCTACGAAAATATACTATGTATTGATCCACCTTTGCAAGTTTAAAATTGAAACTCTAGTCAGCCCACTCGTTCGCCGGCTAAACCAGAAATAACGATTTCCCACCGTGGCATAAAAAGAAATCAGAGTCTTGTCGTACAGAAGATAGAAAAGTCGATGTTACAATATTAGGGGACCACGTTACACATCAAAGAACGTCAAGAAAAAAAAAAAAAAGAACAAGCCATCATGAGTTATCTGATCTAATTCGTTCAATCCCAGCAATACCGACCAAAACTCCTCTGGACATCTAAAACCACATCCCTGGAATACCGCGGGAAAGACATTTCGAGACAACACATTTCAAAGCAGTCAAATAACCACAACTACCAATGAAGATACAACGTTTCTCCTATTACATTTGAGAATCAATGGGAATCTACTTTTAGGATCTTTGACTAATGAGAGACATATACAAATAACTTTATAGCAAAACGATACAAAAGAGCTTGAGATATTTAACCGCAGATTGCGGAGTTAGCACATTTGCATGGAGCCTTGCTGCTTCGTTGTGTAATGTACTTATGGTCACGTTTGTCGAAGTCCGTAATTCGGCCGCAATAGCTTCATGTGGCAAGGAAGTGTGTCTTTGAGCCGTTGAATGGATTGGTCCTTCAATATGCTCTGACCAACAGTACTAGATTTATCTAGTTTGAAAGTACAAATAGATCCCATATTTACATAGTGTTGTTAGAACCTCGGATCGGATGACTCTCTTAAGTCGTTCATCATCGTCCTGTGATTCCCGCGGGGGGCAATCGGCTACACCGTCCGGTTTCCAAATTACAACACTGTCATACTTGCTTTTGATATCCGCTAACGCAAACGTTTCTATTTGGATCGAATAGGATTTTGTATTCCTTCATCGGAGATCTCCTTGCAAGTTCAGAAGACCGAAGTCGGCCTAGCGAGCCAGAAATGGTATGTTGCTACTCCGTTTGCTGCTGATGCATTTTCGAAGTGATCTTCGGAAAAAAAAAAACAGTTAATTCAAGATCTACGACGACATCTCCAAATGTATCCAATAGCTTGCCCTGAAACCGAAGACGATCAACAGTGGAGTCTGAATAAGTATAGAAGAAGAATGAACAATTACTTAACCGACAGAAGTAACGAGGAAATGTTAAGAGTTGATTAATAACATATGCATTTAAAGCACTACAATCCTCTGCTTTAATCTACTTTGTTAATATTTGTAGAGAGTAATGTTGTTATTTTTCAAGTGTAGGCATCAATAGAAATGTACTACTCATAGTATTTGTGGCATGATTCCTCTACACTCATGAGTCATTACTGTAATCCGGCTGACAGCATATTCCTTGGTGTTATGCCATGAGGATATGCTACCTAAATTATATTGAACCAGCGCACAATAAAAGCCCAGCTAGAATGAGGTCTGGATCGACCGTCTACAATGAGCGATTACGACTGATGATTTCTTGTCAGTTGGTTTTGACAGACATAAAGAATCCAGGCTAATTCGGTCGTTGAACTTTAACCGTACTCTTATCACTTCAGCACATGTGATTGGCACTTTCACTATGACGGCTATTAGGAAAGGTGCTATACTAGCCGCACAAGATAGGAGAAAGTAGCCCTCCTATTTGACAAGATGGTGTAAGATTAAAAACAGCTCTTGATGCTTTTATTAAAGCGTTAGTCAATACAGTACTTCTCACAAGTAATCCTATTACAGTAAATATTCTATTCTTGTGAGACGGACCGACCTTCGGTCCTTAGCAAAAATCGGGTAAATCAGATTATTTGTCACGGAAGCCAAATAACTTCTCTCAAAGTCATCAGTAAATTAGTAATAATATCATCGGTAAGTGAATATGACATCCATGTCATGATTTATACGTCCAAATCAGAACAGTGTTCAATATACAAGAAGCACAATTCTATTTGCATTCATGGATTACATTGATTATATATTGTGGGCTCTGCTGCGATTGCTCAAACATAACAAGTCAGAAACATAGAATTCATTGTTAAAATCTCTTGTCAAGCAGTGATAAAATGCATTGTAAGTATATCCCAAAAAAAAAAAAAATTAGAAACTCAACTTCAAGACGTGGAACAGTAGTAACATTTAAGTGCTAGAAAAATGTGCTCCAAGTCCAAGGACAGATATAAGGAAATAAGACAACTATGTCCCCATTTGGTGAATCAAAATCCGACGCAGGCTTGTGCTGCTCCGAAAAAAAAAAGAGGAGGGTATATACGTCGCTTTGATTTACTTTGTGTGGTCATTACCACAAATAAGATTTTATTAGAAGAGAGGATAGCGCGTATTCAAAAAATTATTTAGCATCTCTTCTACGAACTAGGCGGTAGTACTAGTACATTGATTATCTAGCGCACTCGAACATCTGCAGATAGCGATGTTGATAGACTTTGAGATAGAGACAGTAAAATAGCTAAGGCTATTTTCAATATTACTCATTGTGACAGGTCATTTAATAATCTCTATGACGTTTCTCTGGTTTGATCATTAGCGCGGGTTTCCGGACATGGGAGTCTAGCAGAGCAGTCGCTTTTATGGAACCTTTTTATTCAATTTCCTTCTTCTTGTGTTTCCTTCGATATTTTGTACCGTCTGCGAGCTCACAGCTTGTACGACTTGGCTAGCTTCAGCTACCGGAGGAAAACTTCACAGTCAGATGAAGGCAGGTTCTCCGATGGAGTGTCCGACAGCTCTGCAGGACGATTATATGGCCGACAGAGAATTGTAACCTCCAATGGGTTCAGAGATTATAACCACGTCATAGTTAGTTCATTCGCCCCACAGTTAACATAATCTATCAAGAGATTATCTTAGCCTAAACACTCCAACCAAAAGTTTTGTGAATTCAGTATAGTCATTGCTTGTTATTCTATACCTGCCTCATCAAACTTCGGAGCGAAAGCCTTAATTTGGGACTGCCAATCGATAGCACCAATATGTCATACAGAACATGTTCTAGCAGTCCATCCTGAGCAGATTGAAAGCGACACTTATAGTGGGCGATGACTTATACTGAGGACAATATTTTGCGTATCTCCACTTAATGCTGTTTTCTTTTCTCAGCTCCCAAGCTCTATTATTACAGGCCAAAACAATCACCGCATTTCATCACTAATAATATTTCCATACCTTGGTTGCTAGAAGAGCTCGAATTTCAGTTCTAACACTATAGCCGAAAGTATATGAGATGGTATCCTTCGATGACGTCTATGTTTTGTTGTGTTTCTTTCTACATTTTCATCTTTGCCTTCATAGACAATGACCCATTTTCAATTTCTTTATCGTAATGACTATATGCATTAGACTGCGTTGTTAATAGAAACTCATAATCTTCCTTTAACTTCATCTATTTCTACTAATGATGCTTATAAAGCTTCAGTATCTTGGAGTAGTCCTATGTTAAATTAACACGGTATCAACGTCAGTCAAGAGCATATTGGTCAGAATAACATTTTTGTTATCGTGTTTAGCTAACTGTGTCAACCAATCATCTAACTTTAGACTACAAGTATTACACCTGTTGGGTAGTCTCCGTATATCAAAGCACAAGGCATAAATTTACTAGTACAATTTTTGTCGAATGTTCTGGAGATATCATCTCACCTTTCCCTAAAAAAAAAGAAAAAGTGTGATTGTTGCTATCAACACTCGTTAGTATTAGCATTACCGTCGTATTTCGTAGCAAAATACAACATGATATGTACATACAACCTCACAGAAGAGAAACCAGACAGAAGATAGGTCATCTAATTAACATTAATCATTGGACAATGGGTGTACACATTGTATTATTCTAAAACACCGTTCCCAGTATAAAGTCAACAGGAACAAAATAAATAAACACTATCTAAGAGTCTCAACGTACACCAAGTCGTTATTAATCTCGTTACCTAGAATATCACAATTACCGTTTTCAGGGTAGTATGGAAATTCTATGATAACTGAATGCAACAAGACCAACGCTATTTTCTTTTTATTTCCTAAACGCTATTGAACCTATGTGATATCGATATTGAAGGTAATGGGGCTTGAAAGTGGTCAACTGAATATCATACGCTTGGCAGTTATAATAAATGCCCAGTTGTAGCCTTACTGTCTAGCAGAACTTAGTATGGACGTATCTTCCCAGTGCCTTGCGAGATGTAGCTGTTCATATGTTTTCGTTATCAGTCTACCGTTATTTTAGTACGTCTTTAGGACATAAAATGTGTGAATACTGACAATATGTAAAGTATTAACCGTGCCCTTGAGGAGATGTATTGCACTGCAGGTTGTTGGCAAGAAAGCATTTTTTGATACAATTCTTTTTTTTTAGTACACTACAACGTATGCATCAGTACTAAATTGATAGTTGTTCTTAGATCCCAAGATCATCCATCACAATGAGCTTGGATATGTAGAACTCATATAGCTGTACGTTATGTAGTGTAAAATATTCCACCGGCATCCCACCATTCTAATTTACGTATTAAAGCACACTATTTACATATTCTCTATCACTATAACATACTATGCCTGATCAAACGTTTGCACAGTCGTAATTCAACAGTGCATCTATACTTCATCAGTAGCGCCAGAACCTCGCATAGATATATGCATACTCAACCAGGTATATCACATACCATATAGAGGTCGGCTTATCACAATTATAACCATGTCCTAATGACAATAAGAAGTTTGAGAAGGCAGAAAAAGAACAGTGTATAAAAGGGTAATTAAATTTTATTAGGTGTAATTACTCTGCGTTTTACTCGTTCCTATAGCGCCTAGCACTTGTCGTTCTTATGTTGACCATACCACTTGCAAGCATCGGCAAACTCCTTGCCAAAACCATCTTGTTGGTCCTTGGAACATCCCACCATGCAGATACCAGCCTTGGTCATGAAGGTGCGGTACAATTCGGTGCCGCGTTCGCACTGGTAGCTAAGGGACTTGACGAATTCAGCAGAGGCGGGATCGTTGGTCCACTTTTCGTACATTTCTAAACCAGCTTTCTGCATGACAAGTGATTAATAAAGAAGGTTGCTGACCAACAACTAGTTTACCTTGTTGCAGTTAGCAATGCAGTCACCAGCCGAAGGAACTTTGTAGGAAGGGTTGCAGTTGGTTGCAGCAGAGACAATGGAGCCAAGAGCCAAGGTGATGATGACAGCAATAGAACGCATGGTTGTAGAAGTTGATTTGAATAACTTAGACCTTCAAGCAAGTTGCATATATATACGAAAGCGCTTGTTTAATTTTTATCTGATTTCAGCCCAGATCGGCTAACCCCGCTTTCTTTCACGATCAGCACTATGTAGTACCATGTTTATCTGATCTTTTCATGTAATCAAGTTTTAGAAGAAATAAAGTATGAAAATTTAAGAGAAATAGTTGTTTCTTGAAGGCGCAAATATTTAAAAGACGAAAATGATTTATTACCATAAATCTAATAATGCAAGACCGATGAGTTGTTTTTATCCGCTCGCCTTGTTTATCTTCCTCCCAACACATCACATGCAATTCCTCCATGGAAGTGTGTACCCATCTCAACTATAGCTGCAGGTTTCTGATATGATTGGGTAGCTTGACTGTAGAACTCCACTGTAAGCCGACCGCATTTTTGGCAATTTCAAGATCAGAAGCGTAATCAGCTGCTTCTTCGTTACGCGAACCGAAAGCGAGGGTTTACTTCCACAGCAAGAAAAAAGAAATCAAGGTTTTGTTGTACAGAAATCACAAGCGACACTAGGGGATTAGGTTGCACGAGGAAGAACTTTAAGAAAAGGCAGAACAGGCCATCAAAAGTTATCTGATCTAATTCGTTCAATCCCAACAGTACCGACCAAAACTCCTCTGTACAGCCAAACCCACATCCCTGGGATGCCGCGGGAAATGCATCGCAAAGCAGCATTTCAAACTAGTAGAATAAACAGAATATACGGTTTTATCATGAAAGCCATACATTATCCAAGAATTCAATGGCCTTGTGCGTAGCAATAGCAGACATATACAAGCAACTTAACAAACAAAAGGATGAAAAGTCTTTGCAGTATTCAATCACAGATTGCGGAGTTTGCGTAATTGCATGGAGCCTTGTTGCTTCGTTGTGTAATGTATCTCAGGACACGAGCATAGAAGTCCGTGATTCGGCCGTAATGGGGAGATACATGACAAGACCTAGTAGCATCGTCTATGAATCAACAAGCATGAACAGTGCGTGACGTTAAATGGTAGTATTGTGCCAAATTTGCTGGCTATCTATAAACGCAATACTTATATGTGATTGATAGAGCAATAGGTAGAGTAATGTGTGTCGACTTCCGTCGTCTTGTGCATCAAACGGGAGATATCGGCTACATTATCTGTTGTTGAAATTGCCGCATCGTGGTACTTGCCTTTCATTTCCGCCAACGTAAGCGTTCCATTTTCGATTAGATGAAAATTTGTAGCTCCTAGAATCAATTCAGCAGCTGCCCAGCCGGTCATGGGAGCTAGACCATTTCATATAGAAGCAATGCCACATCATTGTAGCTGAAGGAAGAGAATAAAAATAAAAATAGCACGAATAAGTTTCATTTCCTGGAGATCCTTTGTCAAACTATAAATTAAACAAAAGAAACGCTGTAGACAGACAAAGCTGACGTGACTCATGATGTAAGACGAGATGTGGAACCGTAACTAGTGAACACAAAGCAAATACGATATCTTATTTGTAGAAATGAAGGTGTCCTACTGTTTACTACGTTTACTACCATTCAATGCATAGTTTGAGACAATGCTGGTGTCTGGGCTACAGTTCACGCTTGAGAACCGACTCTCGTTAGAGTATAATGTAAAATTTGCCTTGACTTGCGAAGTTTGGTTTGATAAAGACCCTCTTTACATCGGTTAACCCATATTTGTCTATTCCAATATTGAGTAGTTTATTGTATCTAAAAATTGTTTTTGAACGCCATTGCTACAGATTAACGACATTTAAAGTAGAGAAACAAATAATTCAAATAAATCATTGGTATATACGTAAAGGACAGCATAACGCGTTGTTATTCTTTTCTGTGTATAATAATACGATCTTCGTGAGTATTTTAACTTACATACATAACAAGGTTTATCAGATGACAGATATCTTCAAACTTCAATATCACCCCTACAGGACGACCTCTATAGTCTAAAACCTCTCTTGTCCGTCTACTGCTTGAAGAACGAAGCCAATCGCTATTATACGCACATGTACCTTTCAGAAAGATGTGAACTTTCGCCAGATTATATTTCAAAATTGTTATTTCAACAGAGGGTACAGTGGTAGGTAAAAGGTACAATTGAGCCATTCGACGTGATACGGACTACCGTGTGCAAATTTCGGAGTTGCGATATGCTTTGCCACATGACAGAAGAGAAATGGGTTCACAGCGGTATCCCCTTTAATGTATGATATGATTGATTATGAAGATTTACAAGATAAACAAAATACTTGTTCAATGGACGTTGAATAACTACACAATAAAGTTTTAGCAATATCTCAATGTTAAAGACTTACTCGATGATAGAACACGTGCTACAGTACATGCTCTGACAAATAACACATAGCTGGATACAACCACTACAGACGGTATACTCGCAAAAAGTGCATTTTTCGACAGCTCTTTCAAAATTGCACCGATGACATGCGTCTTGGCGATTTTCAGGATGGCAGCTTTCCTTGGGCTGTTGTGACATATTTTTTTGCGCTTCCATGAGCCGTCTGAAAGTTTGCTGTGCTACGAGGTATGAGATCAGTCGAAAAGAAGGTACATGGTCACTTTACCATGATACTCTTTCATTGAGGCATCCTGCTTTGATTTCTGCCGCAGTACATTCACGAATTCACCGTCATCACGACGCCTTTTTGACATCGTAGAGAAAGTACAAAATTGATACTTGAGACTGTCACTTTTCACCAACCAGTGAAAGGAATTCCTTTCGGATACCCCGCCGGTATGGGATTTACTGTGTTTTTCCTATTTGTTGGCGGCAATCATAAATGTCTTTTGCACAGTTGACTAAAATGCTTTGCGGAACGATTCATATCATTTTTGCGTTGGCTCCAAATATATTTTGCATTAAAAGCATTGAGTACGAACAGATGTTTGCTGTCTACCCAATTCTGATTTACGCTGTTCTTTTTAGGGCAACTTGTTTCAGGACGTCAACCAGGCCCTATTTCTGTGGGTACCAATAGAGCACGTCATACCTAGACGCGTACCCCATTGATAAGACCGGTGTTGTCCCTTTCGTCTTTTCCTTTCTCTTTATCGTTTACTGCAGCTCCTTCCGCTATCTGACCTACTGATACCTTTGTCAGTCAGATGTATGACAAAACTCCCTGTAAGTCAAACTACGCAGAGATGGAAAGGTTTATCTAACGGCATGATTCCGATATAGTACATCTACCTCTCGACTATGAAGTCAAAAAGTTACAAAATTACATGCTAAACCAAGTAACGGTAATTTTCTACAACCACAACAATTATCATCCATTAGCATTGTCTTTCAGAAAAGTACAGAAAACGCCGAAGAAGAATACGCGCAAGGCATCTCTGAAGAGAATCATTTGAAGAAATAAGGTACGACAACACTGGGTTTTGTTATTATTATGCAGCCATCTAACTGCAGAACACAATATATCTAGACAGCGTACTTGAAACGCTCCATACTGTCCGCTTTGTTGTCATCGGCGGATACAAACGTCAACAAATCGCAGCAAGCACTCGTCTCTGAAGGGCAAAGCGAAGGATAACTCTTCCAGAACATCCAAGACAGTCTGAAACATCAGGTGGTTTCAGACGCAAGCGAAATTCCAACAAAGCGGCACGGCAACAAAACATTGATAGAATGCCATTATGGCTCCTAACTTCGATTTTTTTTTACAGTCCATCAGACGCAAGCAACCGAATATTCATCAAAAGGGAGGGAGAGTGGGTTTTCCAACTTATACACCGGACGCACGTTCCCGGAAATATTCTGTCCTCGGTCGCACCCACCATGGATTTGGTGCGGTGCGGCCGCCCGCACGAGCGGCGGGATGCCCCTCGGGGGTAAGTAAAAGTTGTCAACCACATTCTTCCATTTACTTACCATTAATGTATTTTTATGCTACTCGGGTGAATTTTGCGCCCACGGAAGGGGCAGGTTAATGTAAGCAAAATATAGTTCCCGTAAAACTGATTTGTTAATGACGCATATTTATTTTATGTTTAGCGCAAATGTGGACCCTTTCCTGACGCAAAGTTTATCTTAGAGTAGCGTAAAATATCATTCAATAAATAGCATAAAAACAGCTAATGGATAACGAGCATAAGAAAACACTCAGGAAATCAGTGAAGAGCCATATCAATATTGATAATTGCTTGCCTTAAGTATCAAACCGTGTTATCTAAGCTGATACGTGTACATGGTCCACAGGAAGACAGGTAAGTGGTCATACACGACTTCCCCGTTATCCGAGCTAGTTTCAGCCAATCAAAATCAGTAATGATTTGCCAATAGAATATAGCAGCCTTTAACTGCTATCCTCTGGCCCGAATAGGTGTCTAAAGAAATACAATTAAACAATATTGCTATATAATAATAAAGATGGTCTTATCGGAAAATACAGTCTTAGGTCATTCCACAGGATGCGCATCTACAAAAAGAGAAGTAAAAATCATAGAGCCTTCGTAGCTTTATCTACTCATAGATATTACATACGACTATAGACGATGTTACTGGAGGCTTCATAAGTAATAAATCTTTACCAGTGTAAAGCAGTAGTAATTAGGGGAAGAATGCAAAAGAACAAGGTCTCACTCTTCCCCATGCTTGTACACTTCTTAATTATGGATAAGATATTAGTTTGTATTATTTTCTTACAAATCGCTAATGCTTATTTCTTTAGAGATGATGAGGAAATAGTAGATGTGAAAAAAGACAGGCAGAAAAATTGCGTGAAATGCTCACTTCTTGTTGTCGGAAAAAATTTTTTTTTCAGGACCAATTATTTCGAAATAGATACGACAAAATAACAATACGAGCAGGTCCTACAACATGATTATGCTGAATGCTCACGGGTATTCACGTAACATGCTTACTCGAAGACGGTAGGGAAGGGGAAAATATTAAGTAATACATATAAAGTTGTAAGAGAGATAAATACAAAAAGAATATAGAAATATTTATACCACGAGTTGTAAATATACAAAAACTCATTAAATGATAGACAAGTAAGGTATACATCTTTGGGGATAAGCTATAATGGCTGTCTTCATTCCGCATTTTAATCTTTCAAGATTTAGTTCACATTAACTAAATATATACCGGTTAGCATGGAACCAAAACAATAGGAGGACGTATGGAACGCGACTATGCCAAGAAGTTCGTCAAGAATTAAGAAACAATTTTGCTATGCGGATCAAACGGTGGCAGCTTTTTACCGATCAACAATCAACAATACCAGTTAGTACAATCGCAAATACTACCGGAACGTCTCGATTTCTTGTATTGTATCGCTAGACAACTGAAGTATACTTAGTATTGACACACTAATGAAATATGGCTTGTGATAAGTCGTTCTTTGGCAAGGAGATCAGAAAGTTTATGGTGTTTTTCTTAAATCTCATCTTCAAGGCCCTCATATTACTGGATGAGCACTGCAATAAAGGTACACATGTTGTTCTCGTCAAGAGTATTTACACCACTTTCATAAAAGCAATAAATTTATTTACTTTTTCTTCCGACAAAGGTTGCGATCGATGCCTGGCATTATCGCACTTTCTCATCAATTTCTTATCACAAGGGATGATTGGAGTTGCCATATTTTAAGTTATAGCAAAATTCTCTATTTCATCTTTGAATCAGATGTGATAACATAGCCACTGAGGTAGTAATAGTCAAGACATGTCTTCTTTAAAGAGTGGTGTTTGCACTTTTTCTGTTTTCCTGTCTTATTTCTAGGATTTCTTTATCATAGACCCGCTGGTCATAGTGCAAGTATCGGTCTGAATATCAAAACATCTCAGAAAAGGCGAACGTTGGTGTCAGATGAAGATCGAACCCATAAAGGCAAAAAAAAGAAAAAAGAAAAAAAAAAGCATGCTACAGGACTTGACAACGTTTATGTTAAACAAGCAATTATGTAGAGGCTACTTGACTTATGAACACAAATAATACAAAAACTGGATGCAATACTTTTATGACATTAATTTTTTTACCAATCACATGAAAATCTCTGTAGACGTGATTCTGCATCTGACATATCCTTCTGTACCTTTTTACGCATGTAGAAAATTGGACAATCGTTATTCGTGCAAATCACATCTTGATGTAATGACTCTTGACACCGCTGGCATTGAGTCCAAAGTCGGGAAAACTTAACTTCTAAGTCCTTAACAGAATTCAACTATGATTCAGGTTAACCAAATTGGTCAACATGTACGTGGTACATTACATGTTTTTGATATAATTCGCCGACCCTTGAACTGCAATGCTTACACACGGGCGAGTTATCTAGTGATGTTTGTCAATGGTCTAGGCATTATGGTTAATAGCTCGCTTACCCCCTTTTGGTAGTGGCGACTTGCAGCTTAGACATGTAGCACTTTTGACAGCAAACTTCATAAGACCACCAACAGTAGGCGTTGCAATATTAACAACTCGTGTATGTGCTCCTGACACTATGACATGCTAAGTCATACGTTTCGTTAGTTGCTGAATAACTTACATAATAGATCTGCTTTCGATCCCAGAATGGGTTCGAAAATTCGAAGCAATGGTTTTGATAGTTGGTTTTCTAGATAGTACTTTGTATCGATAGGGATATTATTTTCCAGGACGTATAGCGGATCTTCGGATCTTTCATAAGCCGGAGTGTTACTGCTAGCCTTAGTAATGACATAAGCAACACGGTCACCAAGTGCTGGTGCAGAACCAGGATCTCGTCGTCGCATACGTTCTGCTAACTGCACGTGTGCTTGCTTCGCTGCATAATCGGATTTACTAAGTGCCTTTGTAATCACCAACTGTGATAAATCGACCTTGTTTTGTAGGAGATCGGCGATAGTCTGTTTTACAAATCTTCAACGAATTATGTTAGAAGAGAAGCATAATTTATAAGGCTCGCTTACTCTTGGGCACCAGTCACATCACGATCAATAAGTAATTTGTTCAAGCAAGTGCTGATAACGTTGGATACGAGTCTACAATTATCTCGACGGACGGTCTATTGCCAACCATATTAACACACAATATCAAATATAGAGAATACTCACCTCAATACCTTTAGCATCGAGCTTATCAAATTTATCTGCATTGGTCCAGTAGAGACCAGCGTAACGCTTTTTACTAATCAGCAAATAAGGGAAATAGACTTTCTCAAAATCCAAGTTGATAGGTCTGATGAATTCTCCCGTGACAAGTTTAGCACCTTCTTGGCCTGGAGGGCAGCACAGTACCAGTAAGTACACATAAATTTGGAAACATATGCTTACCAAGCTTCATAGCTTCTTTCAAATTATCTACGCCAAACTTGATCATCACCGAGTCAGTGTCACCGTAAATAACCTTCGCATCATGCTTATAACCATTTTTGACAGTAAAATGCTCCTCGACAGTCTAGTAACTGTAAGTTTGTGTCTCTTTTCTCGGTGATTTCTCACCTCTTTCGTTTTAAGAATCATCTGGCGACCATAGGCCGTGACACTAGATGAGATCTGAAGACAAGGAAGCTTACCAACGGTTGCACCTGTAAAACCGTAAACTGAGTTGGCAGTAATCTACAAAATTGGATAAGGGTTTAGCTTTGATACAGCGTGGATATGCACCTACCTTCAAGGCCAGCTGTCGGCCATCCAATACAGCTCGCTTAAATGGATCCGTCTCCTTCTTCAAGTCCGCCTTAGCCCGTTTACGAGCTGCAAGCAAATCTGACAGAATTTCGGGAAGAAGTCCCTTTCGTCTACCCTCCTTGACAAACATGTCTAAATATCCATTACTTAAGTACAAGCTGCGATCATCTGTCGTATATCTTACCATTGTTAGGAGTTACAACATAGTCAACGTCCTTGACCAGACCAAGCTGCTGTACAACCTGGGGGCTAAGCAAGGTGGTGTAACATAGGTTATGCGCTTGCATAATAGAGGGATACAACGAAGTAAAATCAAGCGTTGCAATAGGCACATCGTAATAGCCTTTTTCAGGTTCGATGACGGTAGCACCCTCATAAGCCTCCTCAGTCACTAATAATCTTGTCATTAATTCAGTCGTACAACAATTACATACCTTCTGATTTGATAACAGGAATAACCAGATCTTGTTCCAATGCACGGCGGAAAAGCTGTGAAATGACCTTCACCTGCTGTCCTCTCACAAGAATATAGTTGAATGGGACACCGGTGACTCTTGCCATTTCAGTGTAATTGAACAGCAGCATGAGTTTATCCATCAATCTTAAAGGCAGAAAAGCGTCTTTCAAACAATATACAGCCAATCTTCGTCGTGTGTCAGGATTGCCATTCTGCAACTCGGTAATGATGGAATGGTGTACGTCTTCCTTCTGCTCACCTGGGAAATACTTAGTACAGCGCTAAATAAAAAAAGACCTTCCTACATACCAAGAAACTGCGCACAAACAGAGTTCAAGGTATATGATCGTAGTTTGTAATCGCGTTGTACTGCTTGAAGCATATCTAACTGCAGTCGACCTTCCAGGTTAATTGTCTTGTTTTCACGTGTACCATACGCCTTGGATGAAAACCTTGTATCTCTAGCCTCTGTCCGTCGGCCTATATCACAATAAGACGTTGATCCATAACTCACCAACTTTACCTTTAATTCTACCAAAGAATGGGAATTTGGCTACGTTAAGATGCTTTGCTCTATCTAACAGATAGGGGAAATCGAAATTTGAAATATTATAACCAATAACAACATCTGGATCGACCTATTTTAACGTGATACCGTCAGTATTTAGACCCACTCATGTTCACCTAGTACCTCTGTGACAAAGTCACGCCATTTCTGCAAAAGTTCTCGCTCATCATAGAAGGATAGCACCTGCGATCCCACAATATGAGCGCAGCTGTTTAATGTAAATACGTTGCGAATAAAAGGGCTCGATTCGCCTAATAAATGAGGATTAATGACAACGCTATACATACAGGCACACATACCTTGTACTTTTACCACAGATGCGATTTGGATCACTGGATCATGCTCTGGTTCTGGGAAAACACCTTTTCTTCCAGCACACTCAATATCAAAGCTTAGGATCCTTAGCGGTGCCATTTTGGACCACTCTCCTTCAGGTGCGTGACTGATAAATGTGTCAAATCTGAAATACAAGAGTGAGCACGAGTAGTGTGTTCCCGCAACTTTACATACCGTGTCTGTACTTCAATCTGTGCAGTAGATGTGGACGATTCTACAAAAGAATATGTCCCGGCAGGAAGTTCGATCCAATTGGAGCCTGTGACCTGTGAAAATTTCATGAATTGCTGTACATATGTCTTGTAGATATACCTTGCAGTCAATCATAAATCGTAATAGAAATGCAAGGTTGCTCTCAAATGTTGTTGCAGCAATACAAGGGCGGTCGAATCCAGGTATGGTCACACCTTCTTCGAGCATTTTTCTCACTTTGAATATATCCTTTGGGTCATTTACGGTCACCTTGACAAAGGGTGATTTAGAATCACCGTAATAACCGTAAATTGTTTGTTTCATCACGATATCAACGTCATTGACAACATTCATTCCACCTGCCGCAGACTATGATACATTCATAAATCATCATACCATCGCAATAAAGAACATACCGATAGAGATGATTTCAATGCCGGAAGATGACTACGTTGTAATCCAACAGGCGCCGGAAAATAGAAATATGGGAGAAATCCATGCACATGGCACACGACAGTGTTGCCATTCTAGAAGTTTACCGTTATAATTATGCAACAACTAGAAGTGTCATACATCAGTGATACCATAAAACCGGACTACAGGTCTTTTTTCATTGTAGTCCATATAATCGTCACTTTCGATCTGTTGGAATACTGAAAAAAATTGTTAAAGACAGATCCCGATCGACATGTGACATACCGAGCTTGTCTGTTGTTGTGTTCAGCGGCGGTGCAGGTGCGCGCCCCCACACAGCCTCCGTATTTTCAACTATTAATAAGTTTAGGATAATGATATAGATGGATCTCGAAGGTACCATTGGCATCGACGTCCATGGTGTCTTGCAACATTTGTAATTCCTCCTCGAAAGTTGCAGCTGTTTGCGAGTTATCAGCTGAATTTTGTGTCATTTTTCTCTTCTTCAGTGCCGATCCGGGTTCGTACGGCTGAGAAGATAGCTCAAGATCATGCTTCAACGTGCTGTTCTGGTCTTCGCTCATGGAGTGGAATAAATCGTTAAAGCGCGACGATTTCTCGTTTGAGTTCAAAGCGCGAAAACGCGACGCGTGACTTCTTCCTCGTGCCTTTGTCACTCCTCCACAGGTTTTTGGCGTTAGATGAAAGATTACTTTGCGCCAGCAAATAGGAATGATTTGCGCTGACTAGGAATCTCCGCAAGGGTGATCGGCAATTTCAAAAAAAGATACGGTACAACCTGCCGCCACCCCATGGCGCCAAAAGTTCTTTGGTTGACAAGCGAACACAACCACGGAAAAAATATTCCAGAATGCTTGCACAAATTTATGTCTGTACCACATCAGCAGTCCAGAGAGATTGGAGTAGGTATGTCCTGCAAACGAGGTTTTTTTTTTTTTGGCATACAATTCTTTTGTATTGTACTGACGCAAGCAATTTTTATTCCTAGGGAAATAAATGCTTTTCATTGGATATATATGATAATCATATACTTTGTCTGAAATCGGAATCGCTGAGGAAAACGGAAATCATGAACAAAGAAGAACGTCTGATCTTTTTGTCCGTATGAATATGTTAAAGGATGTATATGGATTGTAGAATGCTTTAGTTATTACATCCGGCATCAATGATTAAAGATCTAGAACCAATGGATCGTATTACTCCACAGCAAATCAAGTATCCCCTTACCAAATTCAATGTCTCCGTCAGAGCAATATGATTGTAAATAGACATTTAAACTGCTTATCTTGTTATCAAAACGGGTAATCAAGACAAATGAAAATTTTTGACCTCGTTAGAAGGAAACCTAAATGCGACATTGCAGCACCTAGATAAGAGCACCAAGCTGCTATCCTGATGGGCATAAAAAGTTGTTTTAGACCTGAGCCCTATCAAAGCCATTATCGTATTTAGATATTCACTTGATAATAGATGACCCATAGTATCGTTAGCTGTTGGCAGATGTCGTAGCTCAAATTTATATGCCACTTTTTAAGAGAACATGGATCCAGTGGATTCTCATCTTTCTTGCTCGCTGGAATCAAGAAATTGAACAAGACGCTCCTACTGGCAAAATGCAACTGGAAGAACAGTATGAAAAACATGTCGTTTACATTCATCAGCACCTGAAAGCACTCGTGTCGTTCTACGGCTTATATGCAGGAAAAAACCGATTTCGCAGCTACCAAAGGCGTCAGCGGGCCGCCCAGGAGACGGTCAACATCCTTATCGATGGCGGCAAAAATTACAATCGACGAAAAAGAAAGAAAACAAAGCAGAACCGCAAAAGTCGAGAACAGAGGAGGAAACGAAAAAAAAAAAAAAAGGTCGTATTCCGAGGACAACAGAGTATGTTGAAGAGTCAGCAATTTACGAATACTGACATTTTTTAGTGGCAATTTCCCCGCTCAGAATGTGTCGTTGGTGAGATGAATAATGAATCGAAGTCCTCGCCCGCGAAAATGCCAGCAATCGCAATTTTAAGAAGCGAAAAAGATACCTTTGATCGTTTTCGGCGACGCTTTATTTAACAATAGCATGAATTACGAAGGAAAACACCAAGCTGTCGTGAACAAGTGCTGGTCGTTCTTGAAGCGCCGTGAGCGCCTAGGCGAAGTTGTGGCTGTGAAACTCGACGAGTGCCTTACGTCGCAGGTATACTCCAGTAGCTATTTCTGCGCTCATTATTCTTCAGATTTGCAACCAGTGTTATCAGAGAGGTCTCACAAAGTTTACTACGGTGGATTTAGTCTCGCACCACAGTATTCTAGAATGCAAAAACTGTCGAATACTTTGGCAGTGGGATATAAATGCCAGTAAAAATATGTTCTGGATAGCAAGTGCCATTTGGAAAGGTCAAGGTCGACCAGTGGAGTTCATCCGTCCTCAAGCCAACATCGCTGTCGCGAATACGGTTTCCCGTCAAGGGAGTTAGATTTTTACGGTATATATATGCTACTTCACCTATATACATTTACTAAATTGCCCCCTTTAGTTGTTTACATCGGTAAGCATTTATTCCTAAAATTTAACACGAGGTACTCATCATTGATGCATTTGTCGTGTTGGCGCAAAAGTAATTTTCGGTTACACAAGTGCTGTTTCAAAAAACAGTATCAAGCATGTTACAGAGATGGGAATTACTACTATTATTTTATAGTATGTTATCTACGTATATCTCTACTGATTTATGTTAGCCTAGTTAAACGTATATATTAATTTACAGTATTAAGGCTGAGTGTGAGCAAGGATCGTCACTTATTGAGCATTGATTTATCGATTAAAGCTCAGCGGTTCTTCAATTTATGGCTTCCTTGTGCAGCCCGCTTCACGTTTCTTTATCATCTCCACTAAAATATTTGTTGTTTTCTCAAATTGACATATGATAACATAGATGCAGTGTTGCCGTATGACACTCCAAGACGGCCAACTGGTTCTCATCCATGTACTCGAGGCTAATCCTTTTACGTTCCCCATAGAGAAGATGCGTGTAGCCATCTTATTTTTTTTTTCGCGAACGTTTGGCTGATCTTTATGTCATATGAACACGGATTCAAGCTTCTTTGTGTCGGCAGAAGCATTGAGACGTTTTTTCAGACGGCCTCGAAAAAATCTCACTTCATCCTGACTGATGTAGACATAAATCAATGCTCAGATAAATACCGTGTATAAAAGCTCCATATTTCAAGGTTCCAGTATGATTATGGAAATCCTAAGAGAACTAAAAACAAAAACGCACGACATATGTCACACACAATGTCAACGATTGTGTCACAATACATTCTGGAAATGCAAAGATCTGATCGGTTAGCGTAGCGGCAATTATTTTTAGTACCCCCCCGACATCGATTTCCACCGGGTGCTACTTGACTTTCTGAAAACGTTGTGCAACAAATGCCATTGATACTGTAACAAAGATAAGGATGTTGAAATTGAGATAACAGATGCTGTAGGTTACACGAACATAGCGTGATGATAACGGTTGTGACTTATATTCAGCTGAGAAACAAAAAGAGTATATTTGGATGGGTATACACGTTGTTTTGTTTCGTTCAATATGGATCACTCACCAGGAAGACTAGGAAAATTTGCTCTACGCTTTACGACGGATCAGTCGCTTGCATACAAATTGTTTTTTGGGCCAGATCCTCACCGCGTGCGGCGGAAAGTAATGTTTTTGCTTGGAGCCCTCGTTCTGGTCAATGTGGTAGTATGGATAGTTTGCGGAATAGTTTACCGTCGCTATCCATCCATGCTTGGCACTGGTGCTTTAGCCTATACTCTTGGTCTTAGACATGCTCTTGATGCAGGTGCATGGAATAAATATTGTGATGCCTATAAAAACTTACCATTGTATCTTATCTAGATCACATCAGCGCGATTGATAATGTAACAAGGCAAGAAAGGATAGAAAAGAGATGGCATTTTAATGTACCCGTTTTGGATTTAGAAAGCTGCTTAATGATGGTCAACACCCAGTGAGCGTTGGATTATTCTTTTCTTTGGGACACTCGACTGTTGTCTTTGTGACATCAATCATTGTTGCTGCTACAGCAAATGCAGTGGCAAACGGCATTGATAATTTTTCCGCGATTGGTGGGATCATTGGCACATCGGTATCCATCGTATTCTTGACGTTGATCGCCGTTTTGAATCTCATTGTCTTGGTGGGCGTAATCAAAACGCTAAAGCAAGTGAAGCGTGAAGGTGTCTACACCGAGCTGGATATTGAAGAATATTTAAGTAATCGTGGATTGTTGGGTCGATTTTTCCGACCTGTGTTTCGCTTTGTGAACGCGTCATGGAAAATGTACCCTCTAGGTCTGCTTTTTGGTATTGGGTTTGATACCTCAACAGAAATCACATTATTGGGGATTACAGCAATTCAAGGAGCTCATGGCATGTCTATGTGGCTTATTATCCTATTACCAATCTTGTTTACTGCAGGTATGAAACGGAAGGAGATTACGAATACAACGAGACTAAAAGGATGTTCCATCATAGGCATGTCACTCATCGATTCATTGGATGGCATGTTAATGCTATTTACGTATACTTGGGCGTATATCAATCCGGTGCGCAAACTCTATTACAATTTTACCATCACGACGATCAGCGTCGTCGTGGCTGTGCTGGTAGCGCTGATTGAATTTTTTTCTCTCATTGGCGAGCAACTGCATTTGGATAATGGGTGGTGGCGGTTTTGGTATACGCTTTCCGACAGTTTTGAGTGGATAGGCATTGTCATTGTGGGTGCATTTGTTCTTACCTGGGTTGTGAGCGCACTTGTATATCGTTTTTTGGGTTACAAGGATCTCGAACGTGAGTTTGATCAGCATAGACCAAACGAACCAATTGCAGCGGAGGAAGGACGGATGGAAGAATGTAAACAGGCTCAGGAAGTCGAGCAAGTTTCAGAAAAGACACCAGCATAGCCTCTTTTAATGAGATAATCAGGAGCGGGATCACCACAGGGAACACATCCATTGTATATATTTATATAGCGATTCATTCTATTCATTTCCTCTGTCGAACGGTCCCGCAGATACTCTTTCGATTACAACAAATTTGATCTGATGTATCAAGGCTAAAGCTAATATGATACTATATACAGCCGCAAGGCAAAGTAATACTTTTTACGTTTCAGTGTTAGGAGTTTCGCTTGATTCGATAGTGCCATGTTCCAAAACAGGCATAAGCGGGCTTAAGTACTGAGAATTAAGCTCAGTTACAATAGGTGCATTAGCGCAGCTATCCATTGTTTCTAGCGTAATGCCACTCTCCTGCAGTTCAAGCAGGTGATTTTCTGCTTCTGCCTCGTGTAAGACATCCGTCATCTTCTTTGCCGAACTACTTTGGTAAGAACGAGACGTGACGCATGTATTGCTTGTCAAGAATGTTTTGGCTGAGAAGGAAGAACCGTACGCGCCTTTGCCGCTGCTGTTAAACCATTTGCACCAGTTTTCTAACTCCTCTTTTGTAGCCACTTGAACTACGAGATCCCACGCATATGAACCATGCACCTTGAAAACGTGGGTATCTGAGGAGGAGAAGACGACAGAAGCATGACTGTAACCAAAAACTTGGCCCTTGTGAGATTTTTCCTAGTAACACACACACTCCTATTTAGTTCAATTGGCCTATGTAGTTTTGAAACATTACCGAAAAAACACAAAAATACCGTGCCATCGGAAACAGGATCAAGTGCTTCATATCCCATGCTGCCAGGCAAGGAAACCACTTTAGAACTTTCTGAACAGGCATTCGACCCTTAAGAAGATAGAACGAATTAGAAACCGAATTTGCTCGCTGCTTTCTCATACTTCGTGTGCTCGCACCAACGTATTATTGGTTGTCTCTGCCGTGCGGTCACGCAAAGGGTCATGCTGACTGATCATTCGGTTTAGGCTCATAAGTTCTCCGCCCAGTGTTGTAGTTGCCGCATGCGCTTGATCTGAAGGACGCCGGGGAGCTGGCCTTCGTCGTGCTACGGGTTCGTTTTTTATCAATGCACAGATTATCGGGAAGAACAACGCGAACAAGGTAAATGTTGTAGCCCAGACAATCATCGTGGCTGCCAAATACCGCCGTGTGTAAGCATCTGAAGTAGGAAGGAAAAATAAAATGAAAGTCGTCAGGCAGGAAAAAAAGATATTGCTGTTTCAAAGAATACTGTAAATCGTGCAAACTACTAACGTTGGACACTTACTAGACAGCAATGCCTACTTGTTTGCATTCTTTGTACTGATCACAGCTTTTATGGATACGCCTGGTTTTTATGGCCAAGTACAGTGCAAAGAGCAACTGAGAACCGGTGATTAAACTGGAACATGCAACAGGCAAGTAAACACGGTCTCCATAGAAGCAAGTTCGGACGGATACGGTAGAAGTAATGACTTGAACGATGGCCCCAACGTTGGTAACGCCCAACCAGATGCAAATGAGGCACTGATAACTAAGGGTTATTTTTCCTTGCTTGCCAAAACGGACAGATTACTCACGGCATTAGCGATTAGACACCCACCGGATACTTTAAGTAACTGAGCGTTCGTGACCACCGTTCGGGTCACGTATATATTATTAAATGATCGATATATCCGGTAATTTTTTGCAATCAGAGGACTAGCGTGTAATTAATGCTCGTGAGTAAGAATTTGATTTCCGCGACAAACCTACGCAAGCATTAGAGGCAGACTGAGATGAAACACAATGAGAAGTGTAACACAGGTGAATGTGTCTGGAGAAGCTGACATGAAAAACACAGTAGCGTAGGCTAACAAAAAGCCAGCGATCTCCAACAGATAAAAGAGTAGACTTATATAACCCTGGCTTAGTATTTCTCCATAATAATGAGGAGGCTACTTACTTGGTTGACTTCCACCGTGGATGCTTTCGGTAGAACAATAAAATGCCCAATGCAATAAGCGATAGCAAAGCGCCTACACCGGCAAGAGATGAAACGATTCTAGCCATTGGTGACGTAAATCCAGGGTTTATATAGATTTGCTTGGATATGCCTTTCGGTGGCTACTAATAAACCCAGTAGGTAGACACAGAGCATGTTTTGTATGGTTCATGTCAAGTAGTACACAAGAATTGATTACCTGGCTGGTACCATCGTGAAACATAGGCGATGCGGTCAGTTGAAGCTGCCCTCCAAGTATTGTGCCGATCTGAACTTGTACACCGTTCTGGATGTTGTACATGTAAAAATTCCTATCGATATGTTGGTCATGTACTGGCCGAACGAGTCAACATACCCTGTCATCACATCTCCGCTATCATCAAATATTAGGGGACCTACAGGACTTGCGTAGCTGGTATTAAATGCATCTGGTTTCAGGTATTGCCCAAGCTGCCCGGATGCCAGCTGATCCAAACCCGTTGTAACATTCGTAGAATTATTCATAACGTCAATAAAACCTTGCGCCATGGCCATGAGACATGAGTAAGCTAAGCTGATTGTCCCCGCCCAAGTGAGAGAGAGAAAAAAAGTGGAAGAGTCGCGTGTTAGTGCTTGTAGCATGAAAATAAAACCTACCCTTCCGTGGAATCTACTTGACCTCTTTAGCAGAAAAAAATTAGTATACGACACTGGTCTGTTGTTAAAAGACTCACACTTCTGAGAAGTTGTATTTGATCCATTCGTTTACAAATGCGTCAAATGGAGGGTACCCTGTCAAATTTGTTCGCGTCTCAAATGTGAACAAACCTCCCGAAAATGTTGAGTTGTACTGGATAGGCGTTAATACGTCTGTCTGTTGGGCGGCATAATCGATGCTACTATTTCCGCGTTTGTGAGATGAATTATTCATACGTTCGTGAATGACACTGTTGAAACGATCCACAGCTGCGTTTAGCTCGTTTGCAATAGTCCCTGTTGTGATCCACACAGTCTCGTTATTAATATATCCCAAGTGAGCGGCCATCGTCAATGCTACGAGCTGCGCTTCTTCCTCCGCAGCTAGAAATACAATACGAACGCCTGCTTTCATCATCGTATCGAGGGAAGCTTTGATATCGCTCTTTGGGCCCTCTTTGTAAAATTCCTGGTACGCCAGAATGCGGATTCCTCTCATTTTTGCCTTTGCTACCATACTCTGCGATACTATGCCTGTATGTTAGATGATTCGCGTACAGTAACCCTTCAAGGCTTACGTTGCTCGTCGCTATCACTGCCAGTATACAACACGCCGATGGATGGCCACCTTTGGCTGGTAATGAAAGACAACGCTGCATCGGCGAAAAGCAGCCTTGTAGGCACTGTTCGGAAGAAGTATCCATACTGCGATTTGTCAGATAATGAATCTACTCAGTAGTTTTTAGAACATATTCGATCAAGGCAGAAATATCTTACTTGCTCCGGCTGTAAATGAACACTGAGGAATCTGTAATGTACTTGTCATTAGGGCAGAAAGTGCTGTCCATGATGATGAAATATCGCCAATAACACCCACAACGCCGTCTTGAATAAGATCTACGGTCGAAAACACCGCCTGCGTAATAGCTGATTGTCCATCGACATCTTTTGGATATGAATCCTTTTCTACAAGTGTAATGTATGCTCCTGGAATAATCTGCTTCGAATTGATCTCTGCTGCGGCCATACGTATCGCCATTGTGCCACTAATAGTGGAAACATAATTTCAGTACTCACGACTATATTTTGGTTCCTCAACTTGCCCCAAAGTAATCTCTTTTGTCACTAAATTATCATCTTGATGAAATGGCAGCAGAACACCAATTTTCAACTCGGTTAAATTGGTGACATTGGGCGGTGATAGGTAGATCATTCCTCGATGCCTTTCCACCTGAAACCAGGACGAATTATATGACAGTTCTGAAATTGACTGATCATAATCAGGTGCAGTGATTAGAGTAGTATTACTATTGCCTGTAGTAGTTGCCGAATCTAACATTGGGGAAGAGGGGGTATAATTGGGAAGGGAAAAGAAAAAGGGAGATTCACTAGCAAGCTTAAACAACAACAAAACAAGATCAAAAGGAGAATGGCAGGAGCTAGCTACAAAAGAGAATATCACATCCTATTCGTCGGAGTAAGTATCCCTGAGCAAGGGGGGATATGCATGCGCCAGACCATGTAGCATGGCCATTTGTGTACAATTCATCCTTATCCAGAATGACAGAAATTGAAACGCCAACAGATATTGCCATCATTTCAATTGGATCATGGTTTTAGATACTAACCCGCGACAGTAAAAGTCATTTAGGAACGAACAGTTAACGCACTTGACATAGGAAGTTCTTCTATTTCCATCATATTTTTAATAGCAAGGATACGGACTACATATTGACTGGACATCCGTGCCATCAGAAATAGCTTTGATGTATCAGGAAAAGGTTAAATAAAAATTAAGCGTGTGATGCTTACTAGCAGTTGTGCTATTCCATCAACCTTGGTGCTAATAACATTATTTCCTATGATTGCAAATTGACTCTCGCAACGGGAGCATTTGTACCGATTTCTACACAGTGTTCTACTCCAGGGACGTTCAATCAACTCCAAGGCTAGGCTCTAATAAAAAAATTATGGCTCCCAGGAATGGCCAGTGTGCTTGTTGTATAACACAAACATCTTGGATGAATACAGCTTGTTGTCAGATACAAGAAAAAAAATTTAACTCCGAGCGTTTCTGGTTAACTTTGCGGGAGGTAAAAAGCACTAGCAACGAATGGCAATTCGGGACGGAGAGACGCTCCCATGCATAGCTGGATCACTTGTCATCAACGTAATTACATAGAATATGCCTAAAAAAGAAAGGCTAGCCCCTACTTTTCTTTAGGTACACACTGCCTTTCAGGTACTTCTGTTCCTAAATGATAATTTTTGGTTAAGGCAATCAGCAGCAAAAACGATAGTTGTTGTTGTGAGTTTTTTAGTGAACGAAGATGTCCCAAGAAAATAATAATAATAGTAAACATGACGTTTCTTTATGCTGTATTATCCATGTGCAGCAATCAATAGATCTGTGTTGAAAACGTCAAGGATATGTCTAAAATTGTTACTGAAACATGGTTATTGTTCAATAACTGCATTGGACGAGACAAAGAAAGAGAAAAAAAGGGGGGCAAGTGGCTAGCTTTACCTAATCTTTTCAAAGCTGACCGGGAATCCACTGGATCAAAATTTGAGATAAGAGCACATAAAGTGCTTGTACAAATATAATCCCGAACCTACGTAATACATCATGCGGCGGAGTACTGATAAGTAAAATATTAGTATAACGCATGCTTTTTTTTTCATGTCGCACGATGTCGGTTTTTACGGGAGAAGACAATAGGTTTTAAGGCCTGCTCCTTGTGATAAGATCCCTAAGCGGAATAGTGTTGACGTTGTTCCGAACAAGGGGATCATGCAAAGTGACTGTAGATCGATAAGATTAGCCGATTTGCTCTTGCTTGCTTCATTTGCCTGAGCTCTCCTGTAATTCAATTTTCCTATTCAGGGCTGTCATAGTATCGGAACATCCTCAATACTATTTATTCGAAAGCACTTATGCTGCAAAAATGTATATTTTGCTGCTCATGGCTGAATTTTTCTGTAAGAAACCTTTAGAGTAGCATTGTTAATATGTTGGAGAACCATAGGTTTATCCTCGGGCAGTGCAAAAATCCGTTCAAAAAAGTCTTAACACCTATAGCGGTAAGTACCTCCGATATACATGAATGTATCCTTCCTTAACCTCCGAAGGATACTCATACCCAAAGGCAGGTGTAACACCTAGCACTATTTCTGTAGGAGTATCGGGGAGTACTACTCACATGTGGCATGATCTTACGCTGATCGTTGTAGTAGAGGTAAGACAGAGGTCTTCAGTCTATACAACATATGGCAGGTCCTGTTGTACAACACAAGAAATGGTAACCAAGCTGCGAAGATAGACAACATTTGACTTACTTGGTCAGGGTGACAGGAGAAGTTACAACCAGGTTGGAGCGGTATAGAGGATATGCAGCCAAGTGATAGATCGAAAGGATAACTGATATATATGTGATGTATAGAAATATTTGCAAGGAATGCGGGCTTTACGCAAAGGACCAACGGACACAACGCCTGTTTAGATAGCGGTTGTTTTTGGGGTAAAATGCATCCTTCTCTTGACACGTTTTTTATGCCGCGGATAAGATTTCGTAAATCTATTTCTGCCACAAGGAAGAGCTCGATGCAAAAAAGAATATTTTCCACGCACAGAATCATGCTTTTAGTCGGCGCAAAAAAAAAAAAAAAATAAGTCAATAGGCATTTGCTTGCTAATGTAAGATACAAGTCAAGTGGCACAAAAATCAAGATCTTAGTTTTGATAGAAGGGTACCCGAAAGAAATTTCTTTATACGGATGAACAGTTAATATTGTCCAAAGGTGAGTCAATTGAGTTTTCGTAAGTCTAAGGGTTTTATGCGGAGCGTGGGAGAGAAGAGATAGTGGAAAAAAGAAGTCTTCATGTGCGATGTGTATGTAAACAATCTCATATAGCAATGATGGTAAATAATACAACCTTACTTAAATGATCATTTGTTTACTTCAGTTTTCATAGCTAAAAGCAACTGGATACATGAATTGGATGTTGAAGGCTGTCCACTCCGCTTCAGGGTTGATGTGCAACCTATACTTATTCCAGAAAGTGCTTTGACTTGCGCCCCTGCAAGCCAGTTTAGCTCTGACAGCTGTACCCAATGCCCTTTTCTGTCACTAGCAGAGACAAAAAAAAATCTACCTATCCCTGTATCATAACTTTTTCAAGTAGTATTTGGTATTCATTAAAGTCTGTATTACTTGCTTTTCCTAGAAACTGCTTGATGATCGAGAAGTTTACATTTGAAAAAGCCAATAAAATGGATTACTTAGATTAGTTTGGATTATTTATTTACACGGAGCAGAGAAGTGTATGTACAGGTGATGAGTCAATTGGGTTTTTTTTTTACCGTCGCGACCTTAGACCTGCAAAATTTTGTTTATCGGCGCGACTGAAGGGTACTTCCCAGTGAATGCTTGATCGTAGGATGCTGCTGCTGATGATTCGTGGTATGCTCAATGTGTGTTGTGGAGAGATTGAATTTTGGAGGGGAGAGATGAGTTATGGAATGAAGCGAGAAGGTACTGCAAGTTGAAGACGAACTGGCTGTGAGGGCTGGTGATGCATCGGGTGATGTCAATGGTGTCGGATGTGAAGAATAAAAAGTGGTGGTGGACTGTTTCGTGTTAGAGGGACGAGGGAAGTTAACGAATTCAGGATAGGTATAACCCAGCAATGGGTGATTACGAAGGGCATCAGCTCTCAAGCATTGTTCGCTGCAATATAAGGATTCCTAAAGATGCCATGAGTTTGGCATTCAAAGAAGTAAAGGCAAACTTACAGAAAACGGGCTGATGGCATTGTCACAATAGGTGCACCAATTAAGGTCACTCATGTTCAGGACATGGATGAAAAAGTGAAGAAAAGTTGGACAAAAGCACTTTTCTTTATATATAATGACCAAAGACGTCACTTATCTTTTCATTAGAAACGTGCGTAGCGTTATCTCGTCATCAACCCCTCTCCTTCTGCTCTCTCCACGGTCTTCATACCATTTAGAGAACATCACATGCTGAGAAACAATTTTCCGCTTTTCAGTCATTTTGATTGGTGAATTATTATCATTCCCGCGTTTGGTCACACACAACCCACTGAAAACAAAAGCGCCTTACTTTTTTTGTTACAAGAACTTGATAGGTAGAGAAACTTGCTTTATCTATCGTAGTTTCTACTGGTATCTGTGTTTCTATGTCCATTGGGTACCACAGAACAATTTCCTCATAAGATGTACTGTGACTTTGTCATTTGCATATCCACCAAAGATAGACAATCTAAGTATCATTGGCATGAATTTTTTTTTTTTTTTGATTTGCCCTTGCACAAATCACTGTAGGTCTGAAGGTGCGGGGCGGCAGGGCCCGAGCGTCCCACTGCGGTGGGAAACGGGCCCCGTGAATCTGTGGTCATTACTTTTGGGTGACGATGACAGTCAATCGTCAGGGGTGCGAGATTATCTGTCATGTGTGAGCAGCCATAGTGTGGACCAATGAAACACTGTCGTTTGTTAAGATTTCCATATATCCAAATCAAGAAAAATCGGTTTACAACCAATTAATCATTCGCTTCACTGATGGTGATGACGAGCAGTAACGCTCAGGGGTACAAAAAAGGTCGAGCACAAATCGCCCCTAGCTGCAAAAGTTGATGATCCGAATATCTTCTAATGCCACATGATCATCCGCTGATACAACTGGCTCTGTACTTTATTGTTCCATCGCTTCCACCTCTTTTTCATCCACAGGATCCCCGGATTGCTGTTGACCATAAATGTTACCTGCCTAAAAAGAGATGAAGAAGAAAAAAAGTAAGATTAGCATTGACAATTCTCGGAATGTTTTTTAGTGAAGAGTCATGGGATGTTACAGACCATCTGCCAGACTTGCACAATATTATCTTCCGCAGTGCTTGCTAGTACCCACGGTTCTGCAGGACTCCATCCAAAATCTGAAACGTTGGTTGTATGGCCACCATGCATGAACTAGTATCGCTTTAGTTTCATTTGACTGACCCCAACTCATTGTTGATACAAACCAATAGCTCGGGTGGACCATCGTTTGCATCTTCTGGTGACTGATGATCACCAGCTCTTGCTAAATCCCATACATGGATTCGTCGGTCGCGGCTCGAAGAAGCCAAAACGGTTTCGAAATGCGGTGACCACGCTAACTGGACTATTTCTTCTCGGTGCCCCTTGAGAGCGTGCACCTTACCACTTAAATTTCGCAGATCCCAAACAGCAGCTGTCTACAGTAGCCGTTTTGAGTTCGTCTGCAGAACGTTTATGCAAACCTAATAGATCATGTACCTTATCACCTGATCCTGTCGCTAGTATCCATTCGTTTCCAGGGCAAAAATCCAAACAATTTATCTCTGCGTTGTGAGCAAGAATATTATGTATCGGTTTGTCATTATTGCGAGAATCCCAACTAAATTGATGGAAGTAAGCTGTCAATAATTTCTGTACAGGTCAATAGTGATTCCTTACATCATGAGTCTCCTATCATCGCCAACAGAACCAAAAATAGATTCATGTCTGGCATGCCATGCAACATCCTAGAAGCAAGGTACATGTTACAAAAATACTTGTAAACTGCTCATTCGCTTACTTCCACAGCCCGCTTATGACCCGTAAACTCAACAAGAGGTTCAAGGGTCCTGTTATCTTTAGATGCACCTGCGATATCCCTGCCAAGATACTCGTGACGTGCACACAATAATAGCATCAATGCGTTGCCTTACCACATACAAATCTTTGAATCAAACCCAGCGCTAAGCAAGTAGTTTGGTCGTGTTTTGGACGGATTCCAAGCTAAACCATACCTAATGTTTTGTAAGTATTCCAACTGAACATACCGACATTGTTCATACCCTTCTTGTGTATGGCCCTTTAACCGGAGTGCAGGATTAAACCGTTCATTCTCTTTTGGAAAAGACTCATGGGTTGTCCTGTCAAAAATATATACTTCGCCTGTCCTTGACTTTGTGGCAATCACATTTGGATTATCAAACTGATAGCGTGCACGGTTGACTTCACCGTCATGGACAATTTTCTGAGTAATGACGATCTGGGCGTCATTGTATACGCCATATCCTCCAACCTCTATTATCGCGGTTAATGCAAAACGACGTAACGATATTTCTTCTTGTCTCCAGTGATACCATTTGTGGTTTCTTCGTATTTCCGCATATCTACATTATGTGTATCGATTGGAAGCATCACAGACGCAATAATCAGATAATTCGGCTCTTGATCGTTTGTATGCGTGCCAAGCAGCAACCGCTGAACCTTATAGTTTTTGCCCGGACGTCTGTACCGATTTAGTTGTTGTTGTATTTCAGAATCTTTGTTATTACTTTTCCACGTCCGGAAACCATTGACACGTCAAACTAGGCCATTCCAATGTATGGGTCATGACAAGATCGTAAAGGAATGGCGTATTCTTCTTCCATAATTTGTATTCTTCATTAGCGAGTCTTTCACGTTCATCCTCAACAGAATATTCCATGTCTATGATCCAGAATCACGAATTGAACACACTACAATCGCTTGCTGTCATACCAATATCCATAGTGTTGTGACGCGAGAAAAGACTCAATTCAGGAATTCCCTGTGTCCAGCTTCGGCAGCCCAATAAAATGTCGGGATTTTCTTTTCTGCTTTCCTTTTTTTTTTTATCTATACATAGCAAATAAAAAAAGGCAAAAGGCAGTGAGTGAGTATGTGCACAGAACTGCTTATGTAACCCTGAGTGAAGAGGAAGAGAGCACCCATTTTTCATTAAGGAATATGTTTGCACCATCCGTTCTTTCAACAGTGCTATGGAAAAAGACTGATGCTATGGTAGATTGATACAATCATAGCAGGGTTATTTAAAAAGATAAAGAGAGAAACTGTTGACACTAGACAAGAAAAAGATGGAATGGTCCATACGATCTAGGACAGAGCAAACCAAAAGGTAACTAGTGAAGCCCTTTGCACAGTTGTTGGCCAGTTGATCGTTCTTTGGAAAGCCATGGTTTTGGCTGTTTAATCAACAAGATAACAAGTTGGGGAAGATGGCCCAATTGCCCGACTTTTTGCATAAGTGATTTACTTCGGATACTCAAGAAACACTCCTGTTGGACACCCAAAAAGTACGTGATACTTCTTGGACACCCAGAAAACTTTCGAGATCGCTGCGTTCCACATGCATCCTTCTATTTTTTTTTTTAATTCTATGCTGGCCTACATATATTTGAATTATGTGAAGTAAACTGTGAAAAAGTAAAATGCAAAGTGCAAACAACCATTATAGCCTGTCCCCAAAGATCTATGTCGTACTTATCTATCTTCTATATGTATCACTTTCTTACCGTCTTGAAGTAAGTGCGTTATATAAAATAAAATATGTGCGAGCATTCGACGTAATCAGGATTTTAGGATCTGCTCGTGTTGCTATTTTGTCATATCTGTCTCAAAACTGAATTTTTTTTCTGACAACAAAACACTACAGGAAAAGATCTTGGAAAAATCTTGAATTTTCTCCCTTTTGTAAGATTGTTTCAAGATTAATCCAAGATTTTGTATAGAAACTTCAAAGATTTTAGGACAGTTGGGATAATTTCCCGTAGTGAAAGTGAGCATTTCGCGCAATTTTTTCTATCTTTCTTTCTTCTCATCTCCCATTACCCCATCATCTCCTCAGAGATATGTATCCACTCTTTGTAAGAAAACGATACAAATTACTTGTGTTGTTTATAGTTAAGAAGTGTGCAAGCATGTGGGCGAGAGAGATCTTGTTCTTCTGCATTACTCCTGTAATGGCTACTGTTTTAAACGGATAAACAGTTGTCACATATGAAGCCTCTGGTAATATCTTTCATAGTCATATGTACGGGTAGGTAAAGTTATGAAAAAGTTATGCTTTTTACTTCTCATATCTTTGTAGATGCATATCCTATGGAATGATCTAAGAGAGCGTTTTCCGATACGTACACTTTGTTTCTTATCATACATCGATATATTTCATTGCATTTCTTTAGACAACGATTCGGATCACAGATGACATTCGAAGGCTCCAAAAAGCTATCTTTCATTGGCAAATCATTACTGATTTTGCGTTGGCTGAAACTAGCTCGGATTATGGAAAAGTCGGATAGGACTTTTTGCCAGCCTTCCTGTGGTCACTGTGCGCGAAAGTGCATGTATAACCGTAAATAACTTGGTTTGATACCTGAAGGCAAGCAATTATCATTCTTAATTTGGGTTTTCACTAACATACTGATACTTTTCTTAGGTTCGTTATCAGTCACTCGCACTTCACAAGTCACTCATGTATCGAAAAGCTTATCCCAGTCAATTCTATATCGGTTATCTTAATACCGCGGGTCACCAGTTAAGGGTACATTTTATCAAATTTGCAATATGCTGTTTGTTGCTTACATTATCTATAGTGCACCTCAGGTCTCCACAAGTTATGTGGACAAAAGAAGGCTGATCATGGATACCTGTGACTGTATAATGGGTGTCCGAAGGCGATTCCTTTTCATGCAGTGAATTTTTATACATCTTTTCAACATTGACTATGGGAATTCTTGACGGGAAGATTGCTCTGCATCTCTTAAAGTTTCAAGACGACGGCGTACCAACGGAAACCTCGATTGTGCAGGTTAGCTTTGACTACCATTTTGATTTGTTTACTTACTATGGTACACGTAGAAACGTACAGAAGAATCGGTCCTTCAGTGTTACGTGGACTATGCGCCAAATAATATTCTAAGAAAACCACTTGAGAGGTACACAGTACCAATAGAAGGGATTCAAATTAAACCGCTGTTGTAGTGTACAACTTAACCGTAAAATTCACGTTGCCTACTTGAAACGCGGGTTGATTGGGCTTAGTCGATGGATGCTACAGTTGGACGCCAGTAAACCATGGCTAGTATACTGGATTATTCATTCTCTCGATCTTCTTGAGGAAAAACTTAGTCCAGATATGATTGCCAGGTACGGTGTGATAGCCACCATTCTTGGCTGAAAGAGAAATGCAGGGGAATATCTTCGTTAAGTAAATGGCAACATCCCAAGGGCGGATTTTGCGGTGGACCTGGTCAGTTAGCTCATCTTGCTCCCACTTATGCTGCGGTGAATTCTATTGCCATTCTTGGTACCCAAGAAGCGTACGAGGCGATTGACCGGTAAGAAAATGAATACGGGAGGAGCCGCCCCTCACTATAGTTAACATTAGTGACGCGTTATACAACTTTTTACTTCGCATGAAACAACCTGATGGATCTTTTACCATGCACGAAGGCGGTGAAATCGATATTCGGTGCGAATACATCAAGAATGAATGTTTCGAGTCACTTACCCTTTTTCCTTAGTGGATGTTATTGTGCTTTGTCTGTCGCAGCATTGACCAACCTGTTGACACCAGAACTGACAGAAAACTGTGCAGATTTTATTTGTAGGTAAGTGATAACTGAAACGTTGGTAACAGATAAGCTTAGCATGTAACAGAGCTCAGACATATGAGGGAGGTATTGGACCCTATCCAGGAAAGGAAGCCCACAATGGCTATACTTTCTGTGGACTTGCGGCGATGGAAATACTAGGAGCCATGTCGCAGCTGAATCTGGATAAACTCATGGTAAATTATCGCTGGATCACACCCTTCCTCTTATACTCGGTCAGAAATGGTGTAGTAGTCGCCAGATGGCATTGGAAGGTGGATTTCAAGGACGGACAAACAAATTAGTCGATGGATGTTATTCTTTCTGGGGAGCAGGTGATTTTCCCCTTATTCATGCAGAAATACAGAGACAAATGCCAAATGTGGAAACGGGTAAGTGTTACCTCGCTCGTCGCCGGGGGCTAACCGCCTACATATAAAATAGATTATTTATTTGATCGAGGTATCACATTACTTATTGTACGATGACTAGCTAACATGCCTTCAGAGGCGCTGCAGGAGTATGTGCTGATCTGTTGCCAATCAGAATATGGAGGATTGATCGACAAACCTGAAAAGTGAGTTCCAGGTTCGTTGGTATGATTTCCATAACATGAGCTTTTAGGGGCGCTGATTACTATCATACGTGCTACTGTCTTTCTGGGCTGTCGACAGCCCAGCATTCAGTAGAGTACGACACGGAAAAGGCAAATATGGTACGCGAACGTGGTTTTGATTCAGTTTGCGGAGGCATCGGATCTCTCATGTGGCGCTGCTCCAATGACTTTGTTGTTGTTGGTGATGTAGATAATCTTTTGGTAAGCATAATAGGTATTTGTGGAAGCTGCTAATGTATTGCAGGCGCCGGTACATCCAGTTCATAATATCACTGTGGGCAAGGCCCGAAGGATGATACATTATTTTTATAAGGATCAGGTGGCTGCCATTCGGGATCTGTTACCGACAGATGAGGCCCCTCATGATGAATAAATTTCTAAGATAGAAAAGGTAGCATGTGAGGAAATAAAGAAGTTGTGAAGACACAGTCAGGTGCAAATTGGTAGAAACAAAAGATTCTCCGACCAGTAGATAGCTTCTTGTTTTGGAAGAACATTTTTCGGCACTCTGCTCCGGAAGGCGGTGCAATTTTCTTAACATCTATAAGTATTAGACTGCAGTGCAAACAATGAAGCGTCCAGTGCAGTTCCGAGGTACACTTTTTGTGGGAAAATCTTCCTGCATGTTTAAAATCTGCAACAACGTGGTTCTTTGTACACAAACTAAAAGCATAGAGAAAAGAAATTTTGGTATCTTGCATATGACATGGGATGTTATTGCGTGATTATAGAAGATTCAGCGTCATAAGGATTTTATTCTTACAGTTTCTTCACTGTGGTGTGAATCAAGAGACACTATGAATCGCCGTCGATCCTTCTGCCCAATCAGACTTCTTAATGGGGAAAACTTCTATGGATACACAGGTACATGTCTGAGAAGCTTTTTACCAGACATCTCTAAATTTATCATTTTCATGAGATTCTAACCGATATATTAGCTGGTCATAGCAACCGGTCAGCATAAATCAAGCTACTCCTGTAATCTAATTTTTTTGTTCGACCACGAGTTAAAATAAACTTTTCTTCCAAGTTTTTGGACAGAAAGGGTAAAGCTAAAAGAGCGGTACTTTTTTTTTTTTATTGAGTGGCTTTGACTCGTTTAGAAAGCGTCGGGTAGAAGAGGAAGCCACGCAGAGGAAAAGGTCACCTGCGTGTTATCTGCTCCAGTATTAAAAAGGAAGATATAGCCTAACTTGTTTACAACATGATCTATTGAAGCAAGCAAGAAGACTCCGGGATTGTAACAAGATAGTTGACTTGTACGCCCATTGGCCGGAGATCGTTGTGGTTATTCATTTGGACATGAGCCCATGACGTTGTGGGAGTCATCCCTGCATTGCTGGAAGCACTGGTATAAGATGATGTAAAAAGATTTGACCATGGATCGAATTCTCACGATAGAAAAAAATGTGATTCAATCATGCGTCATAAAAAAAAAGGGCGATATTTTTTTAAACCCTGCTTTGGTTTGTAACACCAGTACGATCAAATGGATATTTCTTTCTTCTTCCACTTCTCTCTCACTTTTCTTTCTTACTTCAATTCCCGATATGACCATAACCAACATCCGCAACCACGCCTATACTTTTGAACATGCCTTACAACTTTCAAGCGATTACTCGCCTATTCCTTTGGTCACAGGCACCAGGAAGACCACCGCTTACTTCACATGGCTTGTGTTTATGCACGCCAAGTGGGTTCCCTTTGATGCTGGCAATCAATCCAAGTTAGAACAGACACTGAACCTCGGTGGTACGTTCGTCGATATCCAAGACTCGCACTTCCCCGATGTCAAGCGCGTGCGTGTTTTCCCAAAATCCAACTATCTCAGCTATCTCGGTGTAAAGTATCGTCTATCGCGAGTGATGCAACCCGACGCCTGGATTGATCCGCCTGATCACGATGAATCTGCTTCGAACAGCTCCTCGTTTTCGTTTGTGGATGACGATGACTTTTACCGCATGCCACCACCACCCGAGATGTCTTATCAGCATGATTCCGTATCATCAAGACCTATCACTTCGAGAGTCTCCTGAGAAAAAATATTTTTTTGTGTCATAGAAACGTGGATCGCTTATCTTTTTTCCCTCTTTCCCTGTCTTTCCCATCCTTTACAACCGTATACACATGATGCTGACTCACATCTACTATCACCCAGCACGCGTTATCTGTTACTTTTATTCCCAATCTTTCATGTACATATAGCAGTGATCGTGCTGCAAAACAAGAGCGAAAAGAGAAAAAAAAAGTATTCGCTACAACCTGCTTATCATTGGACCATGATGCTGTCTAGGATGTTGGGTTGTTTTGGGGTTGCACATGAAAATCGCCACGTAGCGAAAAAGTAGCTTTGTAATAGATAGCCAAATCCGGGTGGGTGGATTAAATAATAACATCTTTTGTGAAAACTGACGTCTGTCCTATTGACAGCGAGGTAAAACGCATGCCGAAAAATAAAAGTACCGTAGAACAAACAGATCATCCTTCTAAACATTAGCTGGGAAATGCAAACACATCTGTCGTTTAGCTACAGGTTTTTTTACCCGAAGGGCAAGTGTCCCTTGACCAGTCAACTGACCATGGCTTGCTGTGGCTGGGGTATACAGTTGTTATGGTTTCAAGTAGGTAACCCTAGTTTCGACTAGTCAACGTCGAACAAAAACAGAGGATATAGCAGATATACACCGTTCTGCTAGATTATTCATGAACATAGATGGGTACATCACCGTTTTCCCATAGTCGTAGTAAATAGATACAAGCCTGTCTTTTTGTGTACTATCTTCTGTCATGTTCACGGCAAAGCTAAATGCTCCGCACTTTCTCATGAGAATGTAGTCGGAAATGCATGTGATAGTACGTAAAGATAACGGATGACACAGTACAGTCAACACACCCCCACATTGAAAACTCTATTCCGGATCAGCGATAGGCTTTGATAGAAATTAAAACACAATAAGCAGAAACACGAATACACTGTGTCTGTGTCAAAACGAACCCTTCTTTTTTTTTTTAAAAAAAAAATACGAAACAAACGGATGTGAGACAAAGCAATGTGTAATGGAAAAACCATTCTTAGTAAAGTTAGACATGAATGAAATGATCCCTCGTACTTTTTTTTTTCTTTCTCCCTTTGTTTTCCTTCATCCAAACTATTCCTTGTCTCAAGGATAAAGGTGCCATTGCGGCTGATGCAGCTTCATGTTTTTAACTGAGGATTTTCTTAAATTGACGATGTTATGGTTTTAGCCGATCAGGTTGCCTTTTCTGTCCTATCGAACTTAAACCTGAACCTAATCACTGGCGAGTAGCGTGATGTTTTTTTTGTAGCAAAGCGTCCACGGTGACAATGCAATGTGAATGGGATTCACGCAACGGTAAGTTTTTACACTCCGTACCAATTGAACACAAAGCGCAGCCTCATTCCGTCTAAGCGATTGGGTTGAATCCAATCCGTCCAGGGCCTATTTCATTATTGTTGGCCAATAGAGTTACGTCCTTGATTCCACGTTCCATATTCTCTGCTAGAGGCAAGCTTCTCCTGATGAGATGCTACGGTAACATATCAGTGCGCTACAGAGATGCTGGCACGATAGCTCTCGAGTGATGGTATAATAGGCAACAGCGGTTACAGGATCCTCTCACAAGATAGACGCAAGTGTAACCCATTTTCTCGATGACTGTGATGTTAAATTTCGGACGTGTTGTCATATTTCGAAAATCTGCTGTATTCCTTTCCTAATCGTTGCTATTTTCAGTGCTTGTAGCTTGTCGATCTTGACAATGGACGATCGGGATCGAGATACGTATTTTCTTATTTCGGCATCTGAGCCCGAAACACCGGATGGAGAAGTCCTATCAAGAGGTGCTCCAGGTCCTTCCGTTATGTCCAAAACTAGATGGTAATCATATATACATCCTCCATGACATTTCTTCTTGTAAATTATTTAGGCAAGAGCAAAGAACAAAAATATGGATGTTTGGTTTGTCGATCTTGCATCCGATACTCGGGTTGTCTGTCGTGCGGGGTTTTGTTTAATAGAGTGCCGTTTTATGCAACGTTATCTTTCAGCTGCGTGATAGAAAGCCCGTGCTACCCTGATACTTGTACCGTATGCAATGTCTCGGGAAAGACAGCGCAGGGGTGGCGAAAGCGGAATTTAGGAAATTGCTGCGGGCTTGCTTAAGCAGCTCATTTCGAGATAGACAAGTAGAAGCAACAGGAGATACAAAGTTTGGTGCTTCGATTATCACGCTATTCTATGACGGGTGCATGCCGTTTCATTCAATTTAAAAACTTTAAGTCCCGAATCACTGAACCAAGTGACATGGCAATCAAATGGAATGACACAAAATAAAAAGGATCTCTCTGCACTTTAGCTGGCACTGATTTATGTCCACTTCCTGTTTCTATGGCTACGTGCGTGTAGATTGATACCATTCATGTGCCATGCATCGTGTCAGATAGTATGAGAAGTGGAATAAACTGACACGCAGTGTGACAACGATAAAAGGCTTGTAACGTTGGCTACACAGGTAGTCCATGTCACAATAGCAGAAAAAAAATATTTTTTTCCTACGACAGCACACTTTGCTCTGCGTTACAAACAAGTACAGTGTTTCCATGGATCATGAGAAACTTGGCGTGTAACGTACCCCCAAACTTCATAGGAACCGTCCCAATTGCTTTCACTTCAGCAGTTCGCAAACTACTACCCGTCTCTGAAGTAGACTGGTAGATTCGTTTGCCTTATTGTATCGATCATCTACAAAAAACGAAAAAAAAAAGTCAGAATGAAAGGATGTCATGTTTTTGAATAGTACTCACCGTGCTCTTTTGTCAGCAAAATAGGCAAAGGAAGGCACGCTTCTCACGACGGTCGATACCCTGAGCCCATGGTTTGCATCATGGATAAGGAAATGGATGTTCTTTAGACTCATGAAGAGTGTTAAAAAGGTCATTTTGAGATGACTTGCTCCATCCTTCGTATTGGAACAGCTGCTTCAAAAATTTGAGTGGCTCAAAGCATCCATGAAGGCTACGCTCGATCCCTTTATGAAGGAAGAAACTGGATCTTCTTCATTGATGATTCTACCCTCCATATTATCATGAAGCGCAGTATGGCATAGTCCAAGACAGGTTCTTTTGCAGTGGCCATATTGTGTTCACGAGGAAACTATACAAAGCTTCCGAAGGTTGTCAACAGACTCATCCCTGCTCTAACAATTAAAACTTAGAGTAGCCACAATTGGTGCGTGGCACCAAACACAGACCTACCCACACACAGTAGTACGAAAGTCGTTGAGGCATGGGGAATTGAGCTCTAGCGATTCTCTCCACGGTGCAAACTCACAGACAGGACCACTACTATATTCAGCTGAAAGAAACAAGAAATAGGACGAGCGAGTGTAACGGTCGCTGCCGAAAACAAGCGCGCCACACTACTACCGTTGATCACGATGAGTATGTGAACTGTTTGTCCAGCAATTTCCTTCCATACCTCCACAGACTGAAAGAAACCGAAGGGCGACAGTTTATCTTTCAAGAGGATGGCGCTCCTTGCCACACAGGATTGTGTACCACATGATATAAACGCAGATGGCGAATTGCAGACTTCGACTACTGGCCTGCGCAAAGCCCAGAGCCTGTCCTCTCCAAGAGTGGCAAAAAACTTTGGGTATGAGGTGGCATACGAAATATGTATTTTCTTTTACAATAATAAAATATACATAGTAAGCTCTCGCATGCTACCCTTCTCTATGTGATAAATGCAGCGGTTCAAGAGATAATCAGTCCTGACTTCTTAGGTGCGGCTCTATGCAGAGCATATAGTTGAGTAGCAAGTCACCCTGACCTTTTTTTCTTACCTACCCTTTCCCATGGACCTGCATTGATGCTTGCTTGTACCGCTCGGACCGTACAGCAAAGAGGCTCGATGCATGAGCAATCGGAAGGTGAATCGACCAATCCGTGATTTCCGTCTTGTTCTTGACCACGAATGATGGAAGCCGTGGGTTACTGGTCCTTTCCAAGTATTTTACGAGCTCTATAAAAATTGTCAATCTCTGTCTCTTTCTTTTCTTTCTTATCTTGTCGGCCAGGTGCCGACAGGGTAGTCGTTTTTCTTACTTTGTTGGCCGGGGTTATGATGACACAATGGTATGGTTTTAGGAGCTTGGGCCAAAAGCTAAAATACCAAGGGCAGGTGATTGCCACATTTTCAGTCAGGAATTTCCTTCCCATCAAACGAAGCGTCCAAGAGAGAGGCTTTAGGAAGGAGTCAACGAGAGTAAATTCCATCCAAGGTCTGCTTGAACTAATTGTTAGTTCAGCATGATAAATTGGTGTGATGTAATTGTGATTGTACAATGCGTTAGCATATATGTACTAATGCTATTTTGAATCTACTTCATGACATATTGAGCCTTTGATTATTCAAATAGTTACACCTCCCGCGTACTCCCGGATAGCAAACGCTCTCACAGTTTAGCGTTCCTAATCTAGGACACATTTAGCTTGCGTTTTATTATTGCAGTTTGACGAAAGTATTGGAGTGAGAGTGCGCGAGTGAGCGCCCGACGAAATTCCCATCCTGACCTGTATATCTCGGGCAATGCACCTTCAATTTTAGAAAAGGTTAAGATAATATTGTACGGTCTGTGCTGACCCTATGTGCCACGGTTGGACAGATTCCACATGGTGATGAAACGAGGCAATGTTTCGCGGAGGACGTCGGCGAAGTGGACAAAATGACAGCGTTTTTTCCGAGATGGCTACACAACAAACAAAGCGTGATGCTCAGGCCGCGGCTACCATTGGCCTAGCAAACAAAAACTAACCTGATTTCTGTTGGGCACTCCCGATCTTACCATAAAATACCTTTGCATTTTTCTCCGTTCTCCGCAATGGACACATTACGAGGTGTCACACAAATTTCTCGTCATTTGTTTTGTGCGTGTTTCCTGTCGTTGAGGGAAACGCGAGGGAGAACCCGTGCCAATCAAAGTGAATGAATAGAAGCACGATCCTGTAAGGTTTTTTTTTTGCACTTTTAGGTATCCAGCCTAAGGAAATGAAGGCCGCGTGTTTGCTCTACTGTGAGTGAGCGAGCTCCGCTGCATGGCTCCGTTGGCAGACAAGCCACTCCTTTTTGCTTCTATTCAACGCATTGCACACAATGACTACGCAACAGCAGAACACTCGGCTTGATTTTCTTTTTCGTGCGAGTCATGCCGTTTTTTCAGAATGTCCTGCGCTTTCTCGGTTTTATATGAGTGAATTTCAACAGACTGTCCGACAGCACAATGTGGCGACAGCGAAAGCGCTCAGGCGGGTGGCCTGTGCCCGCTGTGGACAGGTGTACGCACCTGGTCTCAATACCTCGGTTACGTTTCAAACTAAACGAAAACGAAATCAACTTGTCTATCGTTGTCAGGCATGTCATCATGCGTACAGTCTCGAGGGATCCCGCAAGTCTGCCATTGCAAAGGCCACAGCAGCTGCAGCGGCGACAGCGCCAGCAGCACCTGCGACACCAGCACAGATCCCTACGACGCCGCTAACCAAAAAGAACGACGTTGCACAAGATAAAAGCAAGAAAAAGAAATCGAAAAAGAACAGCTTACAAGCCATGCTTGCCAAACGAAAAGAACAAACAACACAGCAACACAGCAGTCTACTTGGGTGCGGTGACCCTTTCCAACCCTTCTAATAATAATAATAATAAAAAATGGAGGCGGGGCCTTTGTGTATATATCTATATCTATACATAGGTTGTGTATTTCTTTGTTCTATTGCGTTCCAGACATCCGCAGGATTTATGAATGACCGAACGAAACGTGACATCGATCACTGGAACGCAGATCGGGGTTCAAGTTAAGGTTCCTTTGTGCTCTATCCATGGATAGATGGCATTTGCGCAAGGACGGAGTGAGAAATGACAAGTCGTTTGAGAGAGGGGGAGGGATAAAAGGCGGAAAGAGAGAGAGTGAAAGAAAAAGGTTTATGGGGGGTAAGGGATTGTCTATTGACTTGTAACCTCGTGCATGGGCGTGCCCTGAACTAAACAATATGTAAAAACTTTTTACTGCTTTGCATCTCAAAATGGACTTCGATTAAAATGGTGCTTTCACCTTCTAAATTGGACCTTTCTCCTTAAACCCGGACAAGAGAGCAGGGTTGCAAGTACAGAAATAGATAGATAGAAAGTATATGATGAAAGTCCATCGGAAAATAGACCTAAACTGTTTTAGCAAAAAAAAATTATGGTAAGGACCTGTAGTAAGTAAAGCATTCGCAAGGAAGACATATGCATGAAAGCCCCCACAACAATAAAAACAAGCTTCCTATGCGGAATAAGCGCGAGCGAGAGGGATAGCAGTAGAGATGACAGACAGAGAGAAAAGAGAGAGAGGGAAAAAGAGAGCGTTGAGAACAGGTATCCTTCCCTTAAATATCATGACAGTTGTAATTCTTGTTCTTTTTCATCTCTTTCGCTCCTTTCCCAGTCCTCCCTCTCCTTTCCTTCTCAACCTTTTTGTTTCTCTCTTTTCTTTCCTCCTTGCCATGTCGTCTCCTTGTGTGCAGTCGATGAATCACAACACACAGCCCAAAACGTTCATCAGTCCTAATACTGTGAACACCTACCCAAGTTCCTCCTACGACTACAAGGGAATGTGCATCAAAAGTGACAAGGAGGAAGAGGATCCATATCGACGCTTCAGTTACGATCTGGTCGCTCCTCAGGATTACAACCACTACATGACAGCTCCACCCGCCAGCGGGCCTGGTCATGGTAGTGGGATCAAGTATGAATTTGCAGAAACGCCTCGCCCCGGCCCAATGCCACTGATAGATCCATCCTCAACCGCTGCAACTCATCCAGGCCTCCAACCCTCTTCCGCCTTGATCTCCTCCTTCAGTATGTTTGGTTTGCCCTCGCATCATCAGCACCAGCACCAGCAACAGCAACAGCAGCAGCAACATCATCATCATCAGCAGCAGCAGCAACAACCACAGCCTTTGCAGCACCGTCATTCGATTTCGGCATCGTACTTTGGCTATCCAATGTATACCCAACCACCACGACACAACAGCTTCAGCCATCCGCTCCCATCCTCCGACGTATGCCTTTCGTCTGGCACCACAAAGTCGCAGGCCATCACCACACCAAAACGCTCACGCGGCCGTCGCGTCTCTAATGTTCCTACTGCCAACGTTCGGATGTTTACGTGCAAAACTGACGGTTGCGGAAAAGTCTTTAAGCGGTCGGAGCATCTCAAACGCCATATACGCTCCATCCACACATTGGAAAAACGTACGTCGTGCTGTGCTCCTTGTCTTTTTAACTAACGTGTGTCTCTTGATTTTAGCCTTTCAATGCCCTTATCAGAATTGCCATAAACGATTTTCACGTTCTGATAATTTGAACCAACATATCCGAATCCATCGCTCTGCCAAACCTCACATGACACATTAATAATTGATAAAAATGAAAAAGAAACGTGTGGTATGAGGATGGAAGGCGAGACCCCCCGTCCACTCCCCTCCCCCAAAAAGAAAATTACATTGATTCAACGCTGTTTATTGAAAAGATATTTACGCTACTACAAATAAATTTTGCTGTCAATTCATATACAAGTTGGTGCGAAATATGCGTCATATCCACATCAATTTTTCGTCAGAAAGTCCTAAACTTGGTTCTAAGGCGACACAAAATGCACTCGATCAGCATAAATGGCCACATGGCAATAACCTCTGGCGTTGGTTCCTAGTTCGTCATTAAACCCCGCCCACCATGCGTTGTTCCCCATCCGCCGGCTGCGTTGGAAGTGGTGGATGTGGCGGGCGATTTTTTATACTCATTCTTCCATTGCTGAGCCGCAACGGTCATTTTGTAAAACAGGAAGTATCGATAGCCAAAACGGGTCGGACTTTCATCATAAACAACACCTTATGTTGTTGACATGTCATAAAACGGCTTGCGGGATGTATACCGAGCCGAAGCGCTAGCAACGATGCGCACTTTGTTTTACACGTTCATTTTTCTCTGTACGGAAACTATGTTTACTTTCGCTAGCAGGAATCCAGACAGCTGTCAGACGCAGTGCGATTGAAACCATTGTAGACATGTTTTATCCGCAAAGCCAAAAAAGAAAAAAAGAAAAAAAAAAAAGAAAAATAGCATTCAAGGAGCGCAAACACTAACACGAAAAAAAAAAAGAGCCAACCATTTATGACGTGCAAAAGAATATAGAGCTGCTTTTCTTACTGGTTTGATCCATAAATAAACAATGCTATCATTGCTGAACTGACAAATAATTATTTTTGATTTTCTTCATAGGACAAGGTATATCGTCTATGCGGAGATTTTCTTTCGAAAGCGAAGAGAAAAAGAAAAGAGGAGGAGTGGAGGGAGGAGGAGGGCTAACAAATGATACGGATGCAGTTATGTACAAAGAGAAAAATTATATGTTCATAGATCAGTAAGCGTGCTAAACGGAGGGAGAGGGGTGGGGAGGGAAATCACAACGGTTATTCGCTTCTTCTGTGATAGAATATCATAGGGAGGGTTCTTAGTAGATAGGCCACGGTGCATTAGCGTTGCTAAAGTTGCTGGCAGGTTGCGGTTTAATATGGTAATGTTCGGGTATCATCATTGGTTTGAAATGAATGGATGACATAGAGGAGGCGGCGGGCAAGGTGTCTGGCGCCTCGATGGCGCATTCGCTGTGTACGACGGCAACATCGTGTGATTTCGTATGTTTTCTTAAGGAACGGGAATGGAAGTAAGCTTTGTTACAGCCATGGAATGGGCACACATAGGGTCGCACGTCAGAATGGGTTCGGATATGTGTGTTGAGTGAATCAAGCCGGGAAAAACGTTTGTCGCAGCCGTTGACAGTACAAGCAAATGGCTTTTCCCCGGTATGGGTACGCATATGATTATGCATTTTATGGCGTTTCATAAACGGTTTCATTTTACGAGGGCAGCCGCTCCATTCACAGTAATACGCCGCCTAAGTTAAAAAAAAAATAAGTAAGAGATCTAACGTTGTTGATCTCTTAATATGCTTGTGTACCTTGCCACTCCCAATGTGCTCTTCTCGGAGATGAGTCATCAGTAGCTCTAGTGAAGGCATTCGGCAATGACAGCTAGACCAGTGACAAGAAAAGAGCTCTTCTTCGTCTCCCTCGGATGGCAGCGGTGAAGGAGGCGTAGTGACAACTAGATAGACAGATAGAAATTAGAACATAGCTTGTCTTTTTTTTTTTTTTCCTCTCTTTACCTTGTGATTTCAGCTTGCCCATCCGTTTTTCATTCTCCAGGTGGACCACACGACGGATAAGCTCTTCTTTTGATAAATGGCCAAAGAGTGATAGACCGTCTACTTTCTTTGTCGGCAAAGACCTTCGTCGCGGCATCTTGCCGCCTGTGTCACCATCTGACGAACCACTTGTGCTCTGGTTGGTGCAACATAAAACGGAGGTCGTCTGGCGATGATCGGGCTTTGTAGAATCGTCCGCGTTCATTGGTTTGTGCTAAGTAACCACACGCATCAATCAACCGGTTTTTTTTTTATATTTATGCGACTCACTTCGTAAGGTTCAGGCGTGACTTCGTGCAAGCGGGCTGTCCATTCTTGTTGTTGTTCTTCCTGTAGCGCAAGCGAATCGTGTCCCAGTGGATGAGTGGGACCAGGTAAATAAAGGACGGAGGAGGGATCAATGGTTGTTCCTTCTGTATCCGTAGGAGAGTAGCATGGGTGGAGATGAGGTGTTGTGTCGGATATAGAAAGTATCTCCGGTGTTCGAATTTCCATGGAGGACGCTTCGGACAAAGATTCCTGGAACGGACAGTTCAGCTCGCCATTATGCATCGGATTTGCATTCTGCCAGTAGTATCCAGACTGCTGAGTGTAAATGCAGACCTGATCCGAAGCAACTAAATAAATAAACAGGTTAGATAAAAAATAAAACTTTCTCCCTTACCTTGAGTACTTGTGGCGAGGCCGGAATGATGTGTCGGAAAGCGGTGGTGATCGACAGGAGAGAAGGGAGGCATAGAATGATTCACATGATACGTATCCATGAAATTGTCTTCTACCTTCTGTTAACACTCTGCTTTCAGGGGGGAGGGCGGGTCGACGTACCTGATCGTTAAGAATATCTAGAACGGTAGGTTTTTGATGCTGAGGTTTCACGTGTAGCGTTCTAATTCGAAAGAAAAGAATGGAAAACAAAAAGAATCGATGAGCTTTTAGAGGGTTCTATATATGGCTTCCCGATCGGAAAAACAGTCCCACCACCCATTGTAGCACATTTTGCATACGTTTCGTGCTGACCATCGTCAAACAAGCAAGCAGCTCTCTCTCGCTCTGGGCCTTTCCCACTCCGCGAATGTTGACAGCCAGGTCTGCACCTGTCCATGACCTGCGGCCGCCACTACTACCACCACCACAAGACTACCACCATCACACGCTAAAAAACAAAAAAGTGGAGATGGTTCTTCTTCTTTTTTTTTTTTATCGCTATCACGTACTTGCGTGATGTTTTTACCTTTTTTCACATGTGTTCATTTTCACATGCTTTCTGATGATACTGATAAAAGAAATTTAGGGTGTCGATCTCAGATAGGCTCGAGCGTCGATAATGTCATCTAAACCAGCCATGACAACACGTGTAATTTCATCCACGTTCAAGACCAGCAACCCAGTTTCTTTCCCATCGGCTCACTTAACTTCTTCCGAACCTTCTACCATGACCTTCTTAAATCGGAAAAAAGCCGATGTACCCATCGCAGCAGTAAAAGGTTTCTGTTCGTCACACGCAAACAACCTATTTCATGACGATTTTCATCTGACAAAACAAACATCTTTTCCACTTAACAAACCAAGCCGCGATGGGAAAACCACGCTCCAACAGACTTTATTAAACTCCAGCAGAATATACCTTTTCAGGCTATATCCGCATTGACATGCCATCTCCGTACACGCAATGCATTTTACATATCACTCACCGCATTTATCCTCGGAATAGCGGGGAGAGAGACTTTCTCTTATCTGTCAACGCGATCATGTCCATCGAAGGAATCCCATAGCAAAGCTCCATCGGGCATGCTGATTCCATACATGGCGATGGCCGGATCAGTCATTAGGAAAAGTTAAAACAAGAAAACGGGTTGACTAAGGCTCCTCCTTCCCAAAGCGAGCGATTGGCCATCTCGTACTCCTTCCCAGTATTGCCGGGGGTCTAGAATCGGCAACAAAGGGGAGTGATTTTTTTTTTCCTTCGCGTTACGCAAACTTTTCTTTCCAATGATGCTTCTCTCCTCGCAGACAGAAGAAGTCGTCAAGATAGTACACTGAAAGAGCATTTGCATTATCTTTGTGCGAAATCAATGCTATGTTGTATACCATGCTTCTTGTCGATAGTTGGGGACGAATTTACAATAACACCGGCTCTGATCAAACCTATACGTACAAAGATGTGTTTATCTGGAATGAAATTGTCAACTTAGTTCTTACATCTCAATGTCAGGCTCATTTAAGATACCTACAGACGGCACTGTTCAGTCAGTTTTGAATGTACAGAAAAGCGGCAGTGTCTTTACGTCCACGGCTCCGTGGGCTTTCTCTCTCGGGAAATAGAGCGTTTTACAATCAGTCAGAGCATACAAACACATGATGATGAGTGTATTGCAGAAGCCGATTGTTGCATTTTATTAGCTATGTATGGAAGCACTGACGTTTTACAGAGTCTCACTAATAATCACAGTTGTTCCAACAAACAATGTCGCAGCCCAATTACAGTTTTTCCAAAAATGAATGTCGCAGAAGGAAAAAAAAAATGCCGTTAGCGGACTACAAAAGTGGAAACGACGTTAGTCAGTTTAGAACAGACAGCCAATCATTTGCATCGCTTGCGACGATCAACGCTTTTCAGCTTCGTCCAGTATTTTTGATTCAGACCCTGGATGGCATCACATTCTTCAATTACGTGGGAAGCTGGATAGTGGCTGGTGTTTGCAATATGGGGTCAAAGGAAGTGGGCGTACTAGCATCCCGAGACAACGCCACCTAAAATGCGTCAAGGCACACAACATCGTTAATCGTGATTGTGCGTTGTCGTACCTATCATAAACACATCTTCAGGCTCTTATCAACTGGCTGATTTACAGGTTTTCCGAGGTTCTTTGTCGTCTAATTTGAAAAAAAAGTCTCGAACAATGAATTATTTATAATACAAAATGTATGTGAGATGGACAATGAATTTCAGGAGGAGCAGCCATGCGCTTGGCAACTCTACGGTAGCAAATCAAAACTTAGTGTGTCGTTGTTCTTTGTTAAAAAGAGGTGTGAAAAAGCTTTTTCTATTTATCCCTCCATCCTTTTCTTTTTTGACTCTCACTTTCACAAGACTGATGTCCAGAACTGTGCGTGAGTTCATAAGAAGAAAAAAATTAGAAAAGCAAAGACGACT